>JAOYSI010008580.1:0-10000 GCA_025775065.1 Hiodon alosoides | reverse complement strand
TCAGAACCAAATCGGCACCTACACAAAAACTGTATGTCACAAGCTTCACAAAACTTACATTTTGGAACCTTTTTGGAACTGCTTGTAACACAGCAATGCGTAACCTGGGCAACAGAAGGCTGTAAAAGAGTCTGATGGTCTACATCTGGAAGGGTTTTTTTTTGGAGAAAGCAATAGGACACCTTCAGTGCACACTGCTGGTTTCCAACTTGTCATGTTAAACATGATGGTGGATCTTTTCTTGTATGGGAAACTGTCTTTGAGGTACACTGGCGTTGTTATTTTATTTCTAGCCAATAACCTTGAACTTAATAAGTGTGATCTAGAGCAAACATTTGGCAATAACTGCCGCCACACTGCTTTAATCCATTAAAGCAGGATTGTTTATCAATCTGTTAAAGGATAGTTTATCAACATCAATATTATATTTAATTGTGGCATTCAAAAAACTTAAAAATCAATTAAGCTAAGCTAAACAACGTGTGTTGCATTTGATTTTGACATGACATTTTCACAACACACAGTAACGCAATACACAGATATGCATTGTACTTCATTCTGCTGCCCTCGACTAAAGATTTTCCTAGTCGACTAGTAGTCATTATTTTAAGCCATTAGTTGACTTGTCATCACACGTTTATGATTTATGATTAATTTAATTACTTAAATATATATTTTGGGTGGCATCAGAAAATGGTTTGAGTTCCAGGGCTGAGAAAGAATGTTATAAGTAACATTGCTAACTCTGTTCTACATTAAAGAGAAATACTAAACCATAATAATATATAAAGTTTACAAGCGCACGCACAAAGCCAGCCGCAACAACACCGGCAAAAGCGGTACTGATTCTGAATGTGTCGGAAAAACCAGTAAGGAGACGGTCTGAACATTTAACGAATTAATTAATATACAAAGTGTAAGATCAGTGACATCACACAACTTATGAACTTGTAACATCTACACAATAACTAAGCCTTTTTTTTTTGTTTTTTGTTTTTTTTCCGCGACCAACCGACTAATCAAAACTTGGTCGATCAACACTTTCCTCATCGACTAACGTTTGGTCGACTATTAGGGGGCAGCCCTAGTACTTATGCATTGGTTCGCATTTTAGTACTTCCACAGTACCTTACCTGTTCCCTTGTACAAAACGGTACATGTGGAAATATAAATGAGATTCAGAGAATACTGTGTTATTAAGTTTAAAATTTTATTTTACCTTCAAGTTCAATCATCTAGCTCTACCTTCACATCTATTTTAACATACGACAATTAACTTCATTGTGTTTTAGCCAAATGATTTACTCATGCGCAATTAATTCACTCCACAATTAACTCAAACAGTGGAGCTTGAATCTAGAAAAGGATACCATTGCATATTATACTCTCTATGACCAAATTCTGGGTCAAACAAGACTTGTCTCTAGTTGAATTGTATGCTGAATCTGCTGATCATTGCAGTGCAATTACTCAGTTGTTCAAAAAGATATAAAATATAATATTAGAACATACCATATCCTTCGGAAGACTTGACTTTTTAAAATGTGAGATAACTTCTCCATCGCAACTGTTGCAGGTCACTTTGAATGTCTCTGGGTTACCAAAAGAATGTCAGAGAGTTGAAGGCTAGCTGAGCGAAAGAGTGATTTATAAAGGAGCCTCCTAAACTTATTGCTCAGACTAATACATTTTTACCTGGGAAAATAGCACGTTTATTTAAGTTGAATAATGGGGTAAACTGGCAGCAGCCAATTGCGGTGCATCGTTGGCCATGAAAAAGATCATGCTTTTCGAAGACATAATTGTTAACATTCTTGATATTTTACAATTTGTCAACCGAAAAAGGCCTGGCTATTCAAACACCGTAAATAAAGTACAAAATGTATCTGCTAAATAAATTTTAAAAATTGGGTGTGACTAATGAAGGTAAATCTCAGATGACAGCACAAAGTTCTACACCTGCTCGATAATATACTTGTTAATTATTTATAGTTAATAGTACTGCTCGTACTATTTTTCATACTATTCATACTTACTGTTTTTTATTTTTTTATGGTGATAATAGAGAGTTTTTTTATTGGAGGTATAAAACTATATTTGAAGTTATTAAATATAATCCATGCTTGATGTTCAATGTGTCCTCTACAGTAATCGGGTAGGGCTGTTTGTAAGCCATCTCCCCCAGGGACAGCTATGTTTGAAACGTAAATATTATTCACAGAAACATCTGAGTATGGATTCATGGCTGTTTTAAGTTGAATGCCTTCCCTTTGCGGAGTGAAGTAGCTTGATTTATAAAGTTTGCTTGTTATCCAAAGTCCAATTTTATGGACTGATAGATAAAAGAAAAACTCACCACAAAAGGTTTTTTTCTTTCTTTCTTTCTTTCTTTCTTTCTTTCTCCAAACGCCAAAGGAAGATGAAATGAACCAACAGCAGGTAGTGACATTTTATGGCTTGATGGCATTTTGGTCAGTAAACACAATCCACAATGGGAGACGCACTTTAGTTTAAAAATGTCACTGCACCTAGTCAATATAAAGCTCTCTCCTCTTTTGTCTTGTCTTCAACTATGGGCTATAGGAGCTAAAAATAATTGTGAGGTCAGTGTTTTCTTGTATTTATGAACTAACAATGAACAGGATTTCATGGAAAGTGACAAATTAAAGTAAAAAACTGCAGTGAGGGTTTCCAGAGGCTCAGTTGTTAAGTGGGGGGCATTTCCCTGGACTGGTTTGGGTCCACTTGCCCTGTTAGAGGGAAGAGTAGCTGTAAATCTTTACAAAGTGATCAGCTTTATCGGACTAAGACAAGTCCACCGCGTCACTCAACTTTCGGGACTGAGCTCGCGTGATGGACATGCTCCGAAAACCTCTGGGAAACTCTCAGCCAAGTCATTTTCCAGAGCTTCTGGGCATTCCAACACTTCTAAAACAGGCAGCACCTTACCTCCAGCAATATCGTTACCCAGTATAAAATGAACGCCTTTCACTGGCAGGGTAGGATGTACACCGACTCTGAAAACTCCACTGACCAAGTCGCATTTTATACAAACCTATTGCAATGGGACTGGCACAAACCCCATTTCTATGCCTTGAAACAATACACAAGACCCACAGAACGAGTCATCTGACAACGGTATCACATCAGACAGGATAAATGACTGTGCAGCACCAGTGTCTCGAGAATCTGAATTTGTAGCTGGTCCTTCAGATCGCTAGTTAGTGAGAATTCAAAAATGAATGGTTTGTAGCTGGGGTCTGGAGAGTCAACATCACATACACTAGGCACTACTGTCACAGAAACAGGAACTGTTTGTATCAATCCAACCCCTTTCTGCTGCTTTTCTTTTAAGAGTTAAACAGTCAGCAATGACATGGCCAGGCTTATGGCAATAAAAACAATCCCGTTCCTCCTTAGAGCGTAAGGGAAGAAATACTGACTGACCAGAATGAGCAGTGTGAGAGGACATATCTGTAGCAGTCCTACCTTCAGTACAAGAAAACACATGAACAGACTTGATTGTTAATACACACTCATCTGCCAGCACAGCACACCATAAAAGTCTGATTAGGAGACTTTTTGTAATTCTGGGCACCAGCCCGTAGGCACAAAGAACGGTAGCTTTAACAATACCAGAACTCAGACTGTCCTCAAGGGAAAGGGTAGACGACACCTCTTGCACTGAAGCAAGAGAGGCCATACCTCTTTAGGCCACCACAGAGAAGCTGCGATGCATTCAAAAGCACCAAAATGCGAATCAAGGAATCACATCAAATGTGTCTGATGAGCGAGCTGGTGGAGCTGGCAAGGTGGAGGTTGCAGCTTCAAGTTCTAGCTTCCGTATTTTTCATATTAATAATATTTATTAACAATTGAACGACACATGAAAAACTAGGGAATGAAGAACGGTACCAAAGCAAAGCAAGTAATAAAATAACTAACTGCCTAACAAAAAACTTAAGAACTCAAATACATGGGGTGGCACCCGTTCCTAACCTAATGTTCTAAACACAGGTATACTACGTGCTGTAATAATGTATACCCATGGGCGGCTTACCTATCTCTCCTGCTTTCCACCACTATCATCAGAAATCCACATGAAGGAATATTTTTCGGAAGAATGGTTTTCCATCCCTTCAGTAGAGTTCAAGAGACTCGTAGATTCTATGGCAGGTTCTGGCAGCCTATTAGTCTTGGTGGCCTAACAGCTTGCTGAAACACTTCATGTTGGTTTCCCTTAATGAAACTATTAGTCGTTTATATTAGTTAGTGAAGCTAATTTCATACTTATTTTTAGAACAATACCCAACATTTATCTTATGATGAATCAAAAAAAAAAAAAGTAGAATGCTGATTAGTAAAAAAATACAAAAAACATTTGCAGTTATTGTAGTTGCAGTTTGAAGGCTGTCTGAGGAATTTATCCCAAGGGGTTTCGCCACAAAGACAGAGCAAACTGGCGATTAGCAGAAAACAAACAACCTGCTTACAGACATCATCCCCTACATACACATACATATTTTGATGAAAAGAGCCACTAACTTCCCAAGCTTTTCAGCCCATTTTTTTCCTCCACGTCTTCTCCCAAACTAAAGCCAGAAATACTTTTAAATTAAATTTACAATTTAGTTATTTTAGAAGGCGTTACCCAAAAGCTTTTTTTTAAAGCAACATGCAGGGCTTGCAATATCTACTTGCTGGATATTGACTGAAACAAATCAGGGTAAGTATCAGCCCAAATATGCAACAGCTGGAGCTGGACTTGAACCAGTCACTTTTCAGTTACAAGCCTGTCACCTTTACCACCAAAGTAACGGCTGCCTGCTGGAGAGAAGATGGCTTATCTCCATAGTTTCCTTAACTTTCCATCTTCACTGCAAAGGCAAATGTATCTTTTCCATAACCCTCCCCCCAAACACAGTGTCTGTGTGTGTGTGTTGTATATGTCATTGTCCTTATTGGTGCTTCAACAGATATGAACCGGTAATGATTGCGTTCATGTCAATATAAGGATGAACAGTTACATTAGCTAATAGAGAACATTCTTTGTATATTTTATTATTTCAGTTCACACATGGTTCAGTGCTGCAAGAATATACATGTTACTCCAGACAATCAAGTAAACAGACTAAAATGTATTTCAGAGTCTGGGTTTTCATTCAAGCCTTGTACTCATCCTCAGTGTTCAGCTATCTGTCTCGTGCAGAGCCATGCATGCTGGGACAGAATGGTACCAGATGGGTATACCTAATAAACTGGCCACAGACTGTATTTACTGTGTATACACCGACAATATGACAATGTGCATAAACGTAATTCCTCAGGCAGATACTGAAAGTAAGAAATGATATGTATTGCCAGATATCTAAGAAGACGGGTGACTCTGCATCATTGCGCCAGACCCATACGGAATTGTGTGTGATATAAGATTACTGGTCAGGGGGAGGACGGGTAGGCAGTCATACAAGGATATAAATAAGATAAATGCAATCTTGAGTTTATCCAGCAATTCCCAGCAATCCCAACAAAACAGTTAATTGGTCTATTTTTGGGGGTCTATTTTCATCACTATATTGACAAAAGGAATTTATCATGGTGAGCGTGACCCACGATCTGTATGTGCTTCAGCCTACTCTCTTGTCTACCATTCAAATCGGAACCTTGAAAACCCGCTAATCGCACTTTACCTAACTGTTTTGTAGCTGTTTTATAGAAATAGATACTTACAAAAACAAGAAAACTGCGTTTTAACTACATGTGGGTATCATTAGATGCTCCTATCATCCATACAGTTAATAAAATATCAATTTTAAATAAAGAAGGTAAAAACTTGGTCAGTGATTTAAACTTAATACCCTCTACTAAAAATTAAATATTCCATTATTTCTGATCAAATAAGAATTTTGTAGCTTTATCCGTGATAACCTTATTTCACGAATGACAATGTTGAGATCAATCAGACCAATTTTTATTGTTTCCTTCAATAAAAAAAATGAAATACCCCAACATAACCATATTTGAATATGATTGATTTGTAGTTAATTTTGATTGTCCTGCGTTGCGATGTCAGGTTGATTATGTCAGGACAGGCTCTGCAACTTTCCTGCACGGTTGTAGCTTCAGCCCCTGGCTTGCCGTAAGTTGGGGCGAGGCATAGCGGCTAACATTTTAAAGACAACAAAGTCAACATTTGTTAACATCTCTCTTGATTGCTCATCACAAGTAGCATTTTATTGGAGAGGCGTTGGCACACATTCAACAGTATATGGACCAGGGCTAAGGTTTCAGAGTAAAAGAGGTGCTGGGACGCAAAGCCGAAATTTCAGGAGGTGCCAGGACCGAGCCCCTGCACAAATTAAGCACTGCCTATCACATCTGTCAACATCCCCCTTTTACCTCGGATTTGTGCTGAGCTAAGCAATCAATCAAGGCCAAACCATTCGGGCAAACTGGGTTGCATGGCTTTTGCCTACTGTGAAAAATGGACTGGCATATCTTAAAGGTCATATTTCTTTTGGAGGATGGATGTGTAATGTCCAATGATGCCAAATCGAGAGATGAAGAACATACGGTGGAAGAAACATAAAATAAAAAATCTTTGGCCATTGGACACTTATGTCCCCCTACTGAATCCTGTGGAATGTATCAGGAAAAGCTGTGGATGAATTGAAACCGGACGCACAAGGAATACATAATGCCCTATGTAGAAGATTGCTGGGCAGATTTTAAACAAGTGCTGAGTCATAAACTCTGGACAGCTGATTAAACCTACCTAGCGATAAGAGCGCTGATTCCTAGGTGAATGATGGGAATAATTTATTAGTTAATCATGACAGTTGTGTGAACTGCTAGTATATAAAGACAAATAGAAGTGATGAACAGGAATTCCGGAAAATTAAGTCCTTCTAAAATCTTCAGAGGGCAAGAAATACTTGTACTTATTTGGTCTCCATCTATATTTATTTATGTATCCAGCAATTTTCAATCAGCCCATCCAACCTCCTATAGAGCAAATAAATTTAGTATAAACATGGATGCTTAAAGATGTGACATGTTAATAAATAACAATAGGATTAAATTAAAGGACTATACTCCTCCCCGATGCCTTAACAACAAATGCAGATTTGTGGTAACCATAACAACGAAAATAAATTATACATTTGGTGTGCTTGGCACTGCCTGATTTAGCGAAACAAAAACTTGCTTATAAAGAACTGGGGTATTGTTTTGTCTGGATTTATTAAATTTGTTTGAGTGGGACCTTGAACAAATGGGTGTTCTACAAGCCACAGACACAAACACACACCTGTATGTCTCCAATATTAAGTTCCTTCATTCCACTGAAATGCATTCACATGCATTCATTTGGATTATGGTAATTATTGAAAAAAAAAAATTATAGAGACATTAAAATTATATGAATCCTCTACATTTTTCCATCATCAAGCATTCAACAGTTCAGGAAGCATATATGTCATATTTAAAATTCTTCTAGTTATTGATATATAAAAAATATATTTAAAAAATAAATAATTGAGAATGCTAGGGAATGTGATTCTTCTATCTTCCATAAACAAATGCGTGGGTAAAATTGGACAAAGGTTTTATTGTATGCTCATTCATGCTTTACGCTACGTAGAAAATATTGAACTACAAAGTGCTGCAAAGACGTAATAAACAAATAACGATACTCAGCGGGACATACTGGGACTCTGCTCCGCAATTTAAAAAATGAGAGCAGCCTGACTGCAAGAATATCACGTTCCTTTGGTCTCCTTTGGTCACATTGGGTTAAAGCTGGAGAATTTTTGCTGAGTGCTGACGTTTCAAGATTACGATTCCACAGATACAACTGTGTCAGCAGTATGAAAGCAGCATTTCTGGCAACAGGGGTCAAGGGGGTTGGCATGCAAGTTTATCCTGTCCAGCGTCACTTTCGGATGGTGAGAGTGTATTCCACCAAGAACTGCTGAATTTTCCAGAGGACAATTGTACTGACATGAGTGTGATAACATTGTAACTGGAACACTTCTGAGGTTACGGGGTTAACCAGCTGGAATTAAATAATTATTCTCCATGTCCTCATCTGATCTCTCTTGAAAATGTAACTACTGTTTAAAAAAAAAAATGTTAAAAGTATTATTATCAACACACAAAACAACACTTGGACTGAAATTACTGAGTAATACCCAGTTAATGATAGTTACAGTAGTGGATACTGTCCAAATAATTCATATTTATCATTTTTAAAAACGATTTTGGTAAATCACAGCTTTTGTGCACAAAGCTATGTTAAATGAATGCGGAACGCAGTTTGAGAACATCATTTTTGCATCTTATTTTTGCATCATTTTTGCAATCTGGGTTTTCTCAGTTTGCGTGGGACATACTTTGCCCTTTCTGAGTCTTAAACAGAACTGTATTCACGCAGGGCTACAGTCGAGACAGCTAAGACCGCGAGAGGCAGCGGGACATTCAGAATACCCTCCCAGGGGTCGGCTCTGTGGCTTGTGGTCAATAGATTGCCCCTGCAAGCCAGTGAATGCGCGAGTGATGGTCAGCCCAAGCCCTGCAGAAGGGGCACCGGGATGACATTTGCAGCCCATCCGGGCCCATTCACGGCGGAGCGGTAGTCTGTTTGGAAGAGGATTCCAGCTGATCTCTTTTTTTTTGTGTCATTCAAAGGTGAAACATAATACATGTACAATGGACCCGTTTCCTGGGTCATCTGCTATGTTCTGCGTGAGACTATGAAGAATAGCAGAGTAGCTGGCCTGCTGGACAACAATAAGTTAACAACGTTAATGTATCATCTGCAGAGCAGACAGAAGGCATTGAGAGGGTTTCTTCACATGAATAATGTTTTGATTCCTGCTTTTTAAAAGGAGGTACACAGGAGGACATATTCTACATATTTATCTACATGTTATTTTTGCTTCACAACAGTGGAGTGTTCAGTTACACATTATCCAAACTTATACACTTTAGAATGGTTTCTCTCCCTTCTTTAAAGGACTTTGCAATTGTCGTGTCCAAACAAATAATAATTTAGCTGCACGAATATTGAAAGTGTTTTATATATATATATATATATATATATATATATATATATTTAGACATTTACGCATTCACATTTAATACATTTTATTATGCCATAAATAAATTTATGGAACATTTTTTTTTCAAAAGGTTCCCAATCTTAATACATATATCTTGACAGCTCCTATTAGCGCCGTTGATGTCATTAAACCAGAAGCTAAATTACCCAGATTAATTGTGGCGCTTTGAAAAGCAAGCTGTATAGCCTACTGTCAGCAACGCCAGGTTGGTTTTTTTGATCCTCCGTTCATGAATCACAATAAGTGATATTAAAGGATTTCGCCCTTTGCGAGATCTTCATGTTGATTTTATGCTTTAAAGAAAGATGCTTCAGTTCCGCTGCTCACCGCTATGAATGATGAATTGCTTTGTCACTTTAAGTAAAGCCATGCTCACGACGCCACAGTGTCTGCTGCGACTTCAAAACAACTGTTTTTTGTAAAGGACTTGGAGGAAATAGATGGTATGTGGAGTACATCTCAGACTATTCACCAACCTTGGGGGTGGGCGGGCAGTTAAAAACAGAAGTAGCCATGACAGCACACGGACATACCCGAGCACACTGAACTACACAGTTAAATATGAATTGAGTTAATGTTAATTGTTGATTTGTTTTAATTAAAGTGTTTAAAGTTTAGTAATTGAATGGCCATTGTCGCAGGGAAGGAGAACCCTGCCCATAAGACCAGCCTGCCAGGCATTACAGACTTATTTCCTGCTGATTGCCAATTGTCCTTAGCTAGTTGATTTGTACAGCTTAAGGCAATGGTTAATCAGCAAGAGCATAAAAGGCTGCTAGATTGGTTGGGAGCTGTGGGAAGAGCAGGCAGGCAGGCAGGCAGGCAGGCAGGCAGGCAGGCAGGCAGGCAGGCAGGCAGGCAGGCAGGCAGGCAGGCAG
>JAOYSI010008578.1:0-11435 GCA_025775065.1 Hiodon alosoides | reverse complement strand
TATGTCTTTGCCTGTGTGTGTCTGCGATTTTTATAAAGGCGACCTACAATTATTATATATAAAGTCATTAATCAATTGCCATCATCAATTGTATTTACATTTTGACCGAGATCACTCGCAAAGACACAACGTAGACTTTGGTATATATTAGCCTATGCCTATATTTTTAAATATATCTATGCGGCCAATATTTCGGGAAAACTGGACTTTTCCTTTGTTCTCTTCTCGTTCATGAAGCAAATATGGGCGATGTTTGGGGTATTTTTTATTACAGTTATAACACTGCATGTAACAATTGAAGGCAACTGGTATACCGATGAGTCTGGACATCTAGTTTATTCTTGGACCTTTTTGTTGGATTGTACATTGTCACATGCAAAGGGGTTTTGGAATGCATTCTCCTACTCTCCACACCCAACCAACGTCAATTCAGAACAGCTGCTGGTGAGTTTGCTGTGTCCCATTGCTCCCAAACTGCCTGTGATAATTTCAGTAACATGAGACAGGTAATCGGTTTCAAAGATAAGAATCGGATAAGTATGAAATTCCATTAACCACAAAGCGTAAGTCTAGTGCAAAGCAAACAACAAATAATACGGCTGCAGTAAACGCTTCAAGTTGCAATGTAACCTAAGTTTCGAAGTATTACAAAGAAATAAGAAAAAGAAACAAAATAAATGGAGAAATGTTATTCAACCACACAGAACGAAGCACATGACTTGGCTAGGTCGGATCATGTATCCTACGGACCCATGAAAATATTAGCGAAGTAAAGTAGCTTGTAAATTGAAATGCCATAGAAAATGTTCACATCGGCAGGGAGTGAAACAATTTGACATTAATTCTTAAATGTATCTAGTCAACAAGTTCATGAGACATTAAAAACATATTTAAATTGAAATCGCATTAAAATAACAAGACCTACATAATATCGAGTCTGTTAACCCTTCTTTATGCAGTGAAAAAAATATAGTCTTCACTTTGTTCATTTCGTTTTAGTAGTGACAACTGATAGTTATAAATCTGTACTCAATAATACACAGCTTGGAATTTTTCCGATACCAATGTGATTAATTAGGTACTACATAATAAGTGCATGTGTATCGCATTTCAAGAATTAACAAACTTGGTTTCGTCTTTGACTCAGTTCTATCTATTGTAACAGCTAACTTTGTCTAAGACCTTTGCAAAGTAATGTGTCGGTGTGTATCTCTAGTCCTTGCTCCTATCAGACTTTGGGTTAATTGAATTTAGTGGCTGTTTTCAGGTGGAGGAAAATAAATGGTATGTTCAAAGCCGAAGTTTGCCTTGTATTAGATTGACGTAAAGTTTTATATCTCTCTGCCCTTTCCTCTTTGTCTACCTCAGGTCCTTGATAGAGTGCTTTGAAGCTGCTCAGGTACTGAAGGAGTTGCATATGCAGGGAAGGTGCATGGAAAAGGTGGAGTCCCAGTTTGAGGACTGCGTCGATGAGCAGGAGTCCCAGTTTGAGGAGGTGGAATCCCAGTTAGAGAGGCGCACTTATGAGGAGAGGGTCCAGGCGGAGGGGTGGTTGGATGATGTGGGGAGCCGGTTTGAAGGGTGCATTGAGGAAGTGGAGTGCCTGCAGCATCGGCGTGACAGGCTGGTGCACGAGCTGCTGGAACTGGAACAGCCGATGGCGCAGGCTGTGCAGATATTGCGGAAAGAGCTGGACAATGCACACAGACTGCTGTCCCAGGCGCAGCTGGAGCAGCAGGGCTTGCAGGAGGAGGCCCTGCTGGTGAAGAGGAGACTGTTTGTTGTAACCAGGGACTGCATCCAGAGCAAGGCCATCCTGGCAATGCAGCAGCATGACATGGAGCAGTTTGCCGTCACTCAGGTGACCGAGTCTCAACCCTTCATTATATTACTGACATGCGGCATCCTGTACCTGATCAAGAAGTTTACGATATATTCCATGCCGTAGTTTATGCTTTAGAATTAGCAGGGTATAAGGCATACTAGAACAAAGGTCGGAGTGTGGATAAATGAGATCAAAATAAGTCTGGCTGAAGAAGCCAAATTTCCACCCTCTTGTGTTATCATATTGTCCCTGACTCTTCAGGAGGAGCTCCAAGCTCAGCTCCTGCAGCTCACCCAGGAGGCATCCCAGCTCCGGGAGCAGAACCTTCCCAAGTCCCCATGTAACCGACCAGCTGGCCTCCCCCAGGCATGCAGTGATGTGTCTGACAACCAACAAGCCTCCCGGGAACTGCAGCAGTTCCTGCAGAGTGGGATGAGGACGCTGGAGGACTGGTATGAGCCCCGGCTGCTGGCACTGCTGAAGAGGAGGCAGTCTGGAGGGGAGGCCCTGTGTGGGACTCAGGAGCAGGCCCTGGAACTGAGGACTCGGCTTGGCCCACTGAAGGAAGAGATCCAAAGCCTGGAGCTCCAGCGGGTCTGCCTGGAGAAGAGGATCGCCCTCATGGAGAGGGACAGGAAGGAGAACATGGCACAGTTCAGGGTACGGAGCACCAAATTAGGGGATAAGCACTAAATACTTTCCTGTAGTGGAATTTATTTTGTGTCAGAAGTGTGATGTATTGGATCAGGAAATACTGGCTGTGGCTGGTCAAGGTATAAAACACATCTATCACCATTTTATCTATTACAGCATTCAGCGTCCTTTGTAAGTATTAGGACATTTAAAGCATTTTTTCTTCTTTTTGCTTTATACTCCAAAATTTAGGATTTGAAATCAAACAATTACTATCAGATTAAGATGTAGATTCTCCGTTTTTATTTGAGGGTATTTGTGTACATATTGGTTTCACCATTCTGACAGGTCCCCCTATTTCAGGGTACCAAAAATATTGGGACAGATTAATTTGATATCCACAAGAAGCTCTCTTGTTTAGGATTAGGTCACCAATCCTTTGCATGCACTGACGGCCTGAAGTCTGCGACCCATTAACCCCACCGGACTGCATAACTTATCTGGTGAAGCTCTGCCAGGCCTGTACTGTGGCCATCATCAGTAGTTAGGTTTTGTTTTAAGATTCCCCTTTGCCTTCAGGCAGTTTGGGAACCTGACGTCCTTTTGGCGTTCCTCAACAGGACACTATCGACAACCTGGAGCTGACCGTGGCCCAACTGAAAACAGAGCTTCTGGTTCAATGTAAGAAAAATGAGGAGATGGCAACCCTCAAGAACAGCCTATTGAAAGTAGTGCGTGCTCACAGGTGAGTGTGACCAAGGTCTGTTTCAAAGCACACTCCTTTCTAGGCGTGGGACTGGATCATGGGCTGCGTCATTATCCAAATCAGTGATGCAAGTAATCTTGGGAAAAATGTAATTTTAAACACTTAGAATAAATATGTGTTCCTATTGTTTGACAGGAGCTGTGTGGAAAAGCACACAAGTCCAGGACTTCCTGCTGAACCGAAGCAGTAAACAGCCCACCCTACTACCTTTTGTTACTCAAAGCATATGACAATACGGTCGTAAGCTGATTGATATAGTTTATTTCAGGAGGTTATTTATGCAAACTAGTGCATGTGAACTAAGAGAGAAAAAAAGTGGTCACAGAACCTATGACTCCACATGGCCACAAAAAAACGCTTTAATATGTAAATAATCGCTTTAATACAAGGGTTACATTGGTAATAGCACACATTAATAAAACTCAGGAGCTGATTACTGAACACAAACATTTAATATTAGTCACGTAATAAATTCATTTTAAAAATCTCTCTTGTAGCTTCTTGGTTGATTATATTTTACATTTGTGTTTGTTCTCATACCCTGGCCTTTTTATTGTGTGTGCACATGTTTGTGTGTGTGTGTGTTTGTGTCTGTCAATGCGTCTGCACAACACTGCTGTAGACCACATTCTCCTGGATCTGCTGAGGGGGTTTGGAAGAAGATGAGTCCTGGTGATGTATTTTACAATAGGTCACATCAGAAACAGCCTAGGGAGAGATAGCGAGAGAAGTACTGGGGGAGAAGTTTCCACACTCAAAAACACAGATGTACGTACAAATACAAACCATGTGACGTTTGTCCACACACACACCAATATATATATATATATATATACATACATTCACCCCCATAACAGTTCTCACATTTTGTTGCATGACAGCTTGCAATCAATAAATATATATTTATAGATAAGTATATACAAGTCATCTTCATTGCATAAGTACTGTGGTAACCTAAAGTAAATAAATAATATGAAAGAGGCCTCTGTCCGTAGGCTGAGATACTAGTTTACATACATACTCAGAATACATACATCTGTCTTGATACTGTCCCTCACTCAGGTAGTGAGATAATAGAATACTGTTGCAGATTTGTTAAACAACTGAATATACCTTTGAGCACAGTCAAATGGACCTTTAAGAAGGTGCATGGTATGACCCAGACACTGCCTAGATCAGAATGTTCCATCACTGATTAGGGCTACCTTATGTTTAGGCAACATATGAGAAAATACTGGCATGAAAAATATGACATGATAATTAAGCTTTTTTTGTATGATTTGATTTGATACGATACCCATGTGAAGCCAAAGGAAAATTTGAAAAAAATTCCTTTTTGGCAGAGTGACAAGAAGAAAGGAATAATGGGTCTGCTCTTATTGTGGAGAGCATGGGCACTGGCTCGGAGGTGGAAGAACAAGCCCGCCTCAAAGGGGGTCGATGATCTGCCTGCGGTCTAATCTCCTCCAGATGGCCTGTTCTCAGGCCCTCTCAAGCACCACCAATGCTGTCTGTACTTCAGGGATCTCCCGTGCATACGCACCTGCCTGCACCTGTGCTGCCCCAGCTTTGTTGCACAAGTAATCATTTTCGACCACCCTGACATAATAAAAATGAGCTAGGCATGGCCCCAGGCTTGCTGGCAGATTCCATAGGCCTTAAGTGACAAGACTTTCTGTCCGTAAGCGATTTCCTACCAACCTGAGAATTTGCCAAAAAAGAATGTGCCAAAGGTGATCCTTGCTGGTACTAGGTTTGTAGATTTTATCCAATAAAGACAGCTGCAGCCAAAACTACGTCCACCTTTTAATTGACCCAGTGGGGCAAACACTAATGCTGTGAACCTATTTCTGTTTTATTTTCTAAAATCCCTTTCACTCATAGAAGTGTTTCATTTCAGTATTCAAGTTTTGAATGAAAACACTCACTTTGAGAAAATGTGTGCGCGTCATTTGTAATTCATCAAAATGGGCCACCACTGGAATCTCCTCATACACATGCAAATATATACTGATTTATAGAAATGATAGAAGTCTGCCAGAGGTTGACAGATAGCGCTTTATGGTGGAGTTACATATGTCACTGCATTCACCACAGATAATTGAGAAGCGATGTAACCGCTATTTATACTTACCATGTCATTTTTAAGGTTTCCTTCTGGCAAACTCATGGCTAAGTCTGTAAAACAAATTTAAAATGGCGTACAGCCCATTGTACAGGAGGGTTTGCATATAGTATTCACAGTGTCTGACAGCAATTTTCTCTTCAAAAGAGCGTTTGTGTAAAAAATTATAGAAAAAAGGGCTAGCTGGGACATGCAGACAGCTTTTTATAAAGATTTTTTAAATAAATCGGAAATGACAATTTGCTTAAAGAACGACTACCCTGCTTATTTTTTGTTCTACATAGCATATAGTACCCACCCCAAAATATCTCCAGAGAGAGAGGGACAATGGCACATATTCCATTTAAAAAAGTTGTACCCATACAGTTTTCATTCTACCTTCCGTGCCACATTCAATAGCGATATTACTATTGAAACACTATTGAATTACTATCATGCAAACACATAAAATCCTCTCTTGCACAAGCTATTAGAAGACTCTTGAATATACATATTAAATCCTCCTGCATTTACATACACAACACAAACAGGACGATTAATTAGGCCAGTAATTGCTACTTCAACCACACACACAAATACTCGTGCACAAATACTCGTGCAGGTGCACGTTTTATTGTGCATTGCTTCCTTTTCTATTCTCACAGTTGCTAAGTGCTTTTCACAGGAGTGGTCTTCCGTGGTGTGAGGTTTGTCATAGCATAATGAGTTTTGCATAATACTTACCCACACTGTCATTGACTTGAGCAGAGGGTTGCCTTTAATAGGATAATTAAAAAGATGTTTAATGGGATTCAAATACACAATTATTTCTCTCTCTTCATATTTTCTCCATAATGCGTCAACCACAAGAGTATACAGAACAAACAAGACTATGTAATGTAATGGACTGGGACTGGGAGTGTTTTATATATAAAACTAAATTCTGTTTACCGGCTAATAGTCCATTCAGTTGTTGAAATAAAGTCAATGAAGCCATTGGCACACAAAGCTCTTAATACAAAAGTCCAAACTGAGTTGCAGAGTTGGGATACAATTGTGTCAGAATGCCAAACAACTCTGCATTTGGGTGCGTGTTTCGAAATGCTTTTCTGTAATTGGTATTGTCAAGAACAACATCTCATTATTGATAACTGCATTCACATTGAAAATTCTATTTCACTCTCATCCCAATGCCACATAAAAGGCTATGTAGTCTATCTGCAGTTACGAAGGGGCAGCAGAGAAGCAGGGCAGAGAGGCAAACAGGGTTGCAGGACAGACAGGCAGATGGGCAGAGGGCAGCAGGGCAGAGGGGCATAAAGGCAAGAAAAGGCAGTGAAACAAATGTATTTGCTGCCAAGAACAATGTCAAGTGTGGATTCAGCATGCAAGATGATTAAAAGTATGTTTTACAAAATTGATTAGGTCAAAAGAATGGAAAACTCAAGGCTTTGCACCTATAAAGGCTTCTGCCAGTAGAGTCAGTGGTCTTGATCATTTGGTTGAGAAAAATTGGCCACTGGTTTCATTGACTTTTTTTTTACTCATTATTGAGCTGATTTACAGATGTTTGTAAATTTTGTTTTAGTTCTATTTATTAGGAACCCCCGTTAGCAGCTTCTCTTTCATTGGCTTACCTGCCTGGCTCAGCTTTTTCTGGAAAACAATAGAAATGCGGTGATTTTAAATTGAAGATACAATCAAGACACATTGCCTGTTATTAGTAAAACTAAGCTTTTGTTTAGTATGGTGATAAATAATGACGGTAGACCAATACAATTACGGTGTACATCATACACTCAAAATATGACACAGACTCTTAAAGCTAATTGGTGACTGGGAGTTGTGGCTCATGAGGAAAGCCTTTGTGACGGAATCTTAAAACCATAATTTTATCAGGATAAATACCCATATTCTTGCTTGTACTGTGCAAAGATACTCACTGTAGTGTCTGTATAGGCACACTGCTGTCACTCCAAGCAGGAAAACTCCCACTGCGCTTGTCACACCAAGCACTAGAAAATCAACTTCATGGGAGTCTAGAGTTAAAAAATAAAAATAAAAAAATAAAAAAACTGGTAGTGAAACAACTTTTCACGTTTATATAACAGTTGTATAACACTGTATTGTATGGCATAATTAAGTGGTAATGAGTTTTAAAAGCTAATTGAAGACAATCACGATTTTACAGGCAGCTCATAATAAAAAAGCCTGTTGTTTCAGCGAGGAAGAGGTTGCTTATGTATCCAGCTGCAGAATTGAAATCGTCCAAAAAATTCAATAATATTACTCAATAATCAATAATCAATAATCAATCAGACCAATAGTTTACAGTCTGATAGCTCTGGTTTTGTTAACATCACCATAACAGGATCTTTACCTGGCTCTGGTCCAATGCAGTCACTCATCTTAGAGTAGACCAGCTCGTACTGGTACCTACAGCAGTATGTGAAGTTAGAGCCAGTGCTGTAGGGGACAGAGAAGATGACTGCTGTCTCTCCTACTGCACCCAGTCTTTCTTCAATGGCATCTCTGGACTCATTGTGAAACAAGGAGAACCTAAGCCCTGTTAAGTTTGAAGGGGCCTCACAGCGAATTAGTAAGTCAGTTTTGTTTCTGGAAACTGATATTTTGGGAATCATGACTTCTGAAAAATATAAAATGAATAAAAACATAGCACGCATTCATAAGTTAATAAAAGCCATACATCAAGCAGTCATTTCCCTAATGTCTGAAAAATAAATAAAATGAACATTATGCACTTTGAAGAATAGCAATGCCAGTTTAAATCATTAGTTTTGAATGGTGATAAATAGTAGAGTGGACTGAGGAGTACAGTTAGCCGTAAAGTTGCATGGCCTTTGTATAATGTGCAGCGCACACAAGCCTGTTATTGACCTTCTATTCCAGATAAAGAATGTCCTATATCTGTTTTTTCTCAGTCCTTGTTCTGAGGACCCTATGTGTATGCTGGTTTTTGCTCCAATGGGTGATAACACATTAACGTATTCAGAATTTGAAAAAATCATGAGTTTTATATAAAAATCATGTAAATTATTGTTTTTTTTTATTTTAATGTAATTAAATTGAACGGAGCACATTTGCCAGTACACATTTCATCATTGGCATATTTAGAGTTTAACAAATTCCGTGGGCTAGTTTTATTCTTAGTCACTTACTGTACACTGTCATCTTGATCTCTTCACTTTTCATCATTTGTACATCATTTGGATCCATGCTGTATGCACAGCTCAGCCTAATAGAATTGTAATGTCGAATTTCTGTGTTTCCTGCTAGAAGTTCGCTCCCAGTCACAGAGAAAACAGAGCGGATTCCATCCTGCGGTGCGATCTTGAGAGGACTTCTGTGAAAGTGTCTGTATAGACCCCAGCGGAAACCTCTGGAAAAGGATGTGACCTCACAGGTAATAGTGACTGAACCTGTCACCTCAATAAAATCAGAACTTGATCTGATAACAGGTTTCTGGAACTGACCTGAAACAAATAAAAGTGTCATGATTAAAGATTCATTATGAAGATCCCTTCTACCTCAGTTAGCCAAAAACTGGAAGCCATAACAAACGTCAAAATCATTGTATGGTAAATTAGATTTAAATTGACCAAAGGCATATCACGACTGTCACATCCAACATAATATAAAATTAAAAAAAACATACACCTCGTTTAGAAACCAAACTGTGCATATTTTCCTCCTGCACACTTTCTACATTGACAGTATGTTAAAACGGTGTTTCTCATGTGCAGGGTTGAACAGCTGCATCTACCTCGCAATACAGCCCATTAAGTCAACCATCGTGTTTTACATAGACAAAAAAAAATAATAATAATAATTAGCGGTTTAGGGAAACAAAGTCAGCATTGCAATTGCTTGCTATATATGAAAAATGATAAAGGATCATATTCAAAAACTGGTGTGGAAACCCGCATAAGTGAGTTTGTGAGAGTGTGAATCCTTGGTCACTGCTGTATTCACAGCTCAGCCCAACCGTCAAATCTGTGTCATTCCCTCTAGAAGTTCTTTCCCAGTCACAGAGAACCCAGAGCGGTTTCTGTCCTGCTTTGTGGACTTGTCTGTTTAGACCCCAGCTGAACCCTCTGCCTGAGGGTTAGGATTTTAGCTAGGGATAGTGACCTCCCAGGTCTGACTTGACCTGATTCATCTTCCAGGTTGTCCATTGTCCATTGTGATACATTTTAAATAATTTGTATAAAACATTTAAATGAATTTGTAATTGCTCTTTTTTTTTCTATTCTCCCGTTTGGTAGAGCCAATCGGGCTGTTGCATTCCAGCTCATTGCTACAAATCCTGGCACCACACAATATGAGGATGAAAAAGTAGTAAGATTGGTCTCCTCTGATTCAGACACCTCTGCAAGCAATGAAGGGGAAACTGGTTAGCAACAAGCCTGGAGAAACCTTACTTCCCACCAACCCTGGCCCAGCTCCCAGTATGAAAACAGTCAGTGTATGTTTGACCTGTAATTCTCATTTCTCCAGGGAAACCTAGATGATGGACGACAACGGACGACATAGAAGGTTCTTAGCTATGCAGACAAAGAACATGAAAAACATTGAGAGCCGTACCAGACACAGAGACAACGCGGTAGAAATAAATCACTTACACGATGACAATGGGATGAAGAGGAGAAGAAAAGCCACTGTTGAAGCCATCGGCGAACAGACGTTTCAGAGCGGGAAGACAGACTGCTCTTATATCATAAGAGCTTATGTGTAAGCAGGAACAAGGAAGATGACTTTTAAAGTTCTCTCTCTCTCTCTCTCTCTCTCTCGCTCACCCACCCACATACACTTTTAAAATCTGATATTTCGACAAATGTGACAAAAGATTTGCAATCCAAGCAACCACCTTCCTCCCCAGTTTACCTAAACACACATTTGCGTCAAAACGCAAAACACATGGACTAAAACTTTTTGTCATATCACCAATGTAACTAACACTGAGGCAAGAGTGAACTTGGAAATGTTATTCAACATACTGGAACTTATTTTGATAAAGGGGTCAATATCTGATTAAATAATCAGTTTTCCGCTTGAAAAAAGGAAGTTGCAGCATTGGCTTCCGCCAACACACTCTCCCTTCGTTTTGTGCATGAGCCGCTGACATGTTTAAGCCCGTCCCAATATCTAATGAACCAATAGTCTTGAGAAGAATTATGGCGTGTTGCTGAAGAGTTGGTATTTAACGTGCCTATCTGCTCGTCAGCTAGTGTCCCTTACTGCTGAGCCCAACCCAGCAATCAAGTGTCACTTACAACTGAAGGAACTGAGGGACCATTTTGACATTTTCAACTGGGGCTAATGGGTCGGATTCCAGCACTCGCGCAAAAAGGCTATTCTGTAATGTGGTGGAAAAATCAATCCCAGCCTGGGCCAAATGGCAGAGTGTCCGCCCCCCCACACCCACATTTGAATAACTCCACAACAAAACGAGGTAATTCATAGAGCCTGATGTTATTGAGTTAATTATATATGATCTAAATAACATGTGAACAGTGAACCGGGCTGGTCTGTGCGAAACAACACTCCAGTCACTTTCTCTCTCTCTCTCGCTCTCTCTCTCGCTCTCTCTCTCCACACTCTCTCTCAGACACTCTCTCTCACTCACTCACTCTCAGTCACACTCTCTCTCTGACTCACACTCTCTCTCAGTCACACTCTCTCTCTCACTCACTCACTCTCAGTCACACTCTCTCTCTGACTCACACTCTCTCTCAGTTACGCTCACTCTCTCAGTCACACTCAATTCAATTCAGTTCAATTCAATGGTGCTGTAATTGGCATGACATGCAATAGCAGGTGTTGCCAAAGCAATTATACAAAATATACACGAGGAAAGAAAAGAAAAGAGAAGAAAAACAACAACAAAAACAACCATATCGTTACTAACAATAAACATTTATCCGGACAGTAAGTATTTACAATAGTACATACATGCCTACATATACTGTTATGTAGATAAGTGTATGTGTCTCTGTGCAGAGCTCTCATTCTGTGTCCCTCAGTCTGTGACATGCAGACACATACTGAGCTGCTAGTTGGGCTGTGCTTCTCTCCTCTCCTAGGAG
>JAOYSI010008577.1:0-11435 GCA_025775065.1 Hiodon alosoides | reverse complement strand
GTCATGGAATTGGATGGAGACACACATCAGTCCAGCTGGGACTTTGTGTTGACAGCAATGTGCCTTTTCTTGTTGCTGTTAGTTTTTCTCCGAAAGTAAAAAAAAAACTACAATGTATTTGTTTGCTTGTACAACTACATATGGGTGAGTAGGGGCATGATCAACGATATTGCTGCATTTGTGCGACTAAAAAGCTGCAGAATACGTAGACTGAGTCTGTTCTGTTAAACACAGAGTTTTACTTTCACAAAAATGAATAGTTCACGTTGTGTAGTTTACTTAATCTCCGACAAGAAGTCTATCAAAAAGACAATATATTTTTGGATTATTGTAACCTGTGGGATTCTGAAGTGATTGCATAGGCAGCATTTAAGTCATTTGTGGCTCCATTTCCCTTGAACCAATGAACAACCCTTGCGTATGGGTTCTTCCAGATATTCACTTGCTAACACTCCTTTGTTATGAAACGCATCTGATGATCTGATTGGTGAATACAAAGGCAACGCCCCCCAATGACAACGAAGAAGAAGCGTATCTGTCCTACCGGTATTTTGAATGACGTTATTGGAGGGAGTCGCGCATGGTTGTCTGTGTACCTGGAGTGTCGCCAGAGGAGACGGGCAGTTGTAATATAAATCCAGCTCGGATCATCCGAGGACAAAGCTTACATTAACGACAGAATGGCAGCATCTGACAGGATAACGTTAGGCCCGCTTGTCGCTGCCATTGACCAAGGCACAAGCTCTACGAGGTTCTTGGTAAGTCATTCTTGATAATTCCGTGATCACATCCTGATGTGATTGACGCTTTTTTTTTCATTTTGCAGATGCCTTCATTTTACCCACGCCTCCCAAGAGACAAATGTCCAGCCAGCCATAGACACCCGTTAACATGAAATGGAATATAAACCTTACGTCTCTTTTAAGCAAACCTTTACTCGATAACCGTACGAGTACTTTATTCCTGAAGGGCCCACTTAGCAGTGTCTACAACCTGCTCGAGGCTTACAGGACACCGACTGTGTGTTACGTAACGCGTATTGTATACGTTGGTCAGCATTTTCAATATCAATTTCTAGATGTATTGTTATATTTTTCTTCATATCGTCTTTTTATACATGCTAACTTACTCCTTTCATTCGCCGCTGGTTTGAGTTAGAACGTTTTGACGAACTATTGCTGCTGGTAATGTGACAGCAGGTTATTTATCTACGGATGCAATGGATCGAAATCGAAGGTTTAGGCTTTATTAAACCTGATGTATTAAATCATTCTCAATTTGTTTTAATTTAAACCGAAGATATCTGTCCATTCAAAACTTCATAGACACAGATATTCGAGTTCCCGCTTGCTATTATGAAGAAAAGTAGTAGGCGGAGTTTCTATAAACAGACGCTGACATATTAACCAGCCTCTCCTTAATCGCACAACCTTGTTATTACAATGTAAGTCTTGTGTAGACCCACCGCCATTAATTAGGCTTGCTTACTGTGTTTGTGAAGACCACGCATCATTTAAGTTTAACTTTATTTTTGCTCACTGAAGTACAGCATTTCGTTCGTTCGTTCACTCACCACCACACTACCTCCCACGGGCTAGATAATTGGTTAAAGGAGGTGATTTTGGCTGTATTGAAGTTTCCGTCTATGAACTTTGCATTTTCTGTGTCGAAGGATATATGTGTCTTGCATATGGCTTATTGTTTTCTACAACAGTTTTGTCATCCAGAGAGGTGTTACAGCTTCAGCCACTGGAAGCTACAATATTGGTTAAAATCCCAGCTGGGCCCTTGTGAATAGTCTCTGCATGTTTTCTCTGCAGGTCTTTCTGTAACTATATGATTCATGAAGCAACTCTGGAATAGCTAAGAACTAAAAAAAAAGCTGTCAGTGTGACACTTACTGTAAAGGGAAGTCTGTCATTTCTTGAGTAATTTCATCATTTTTGGTGAGACGTGGAGGTTTTAGAGCTTATGGAGATGAGGGATATTATCATAGACGGAAACGTTTAGTGTTTGGTGGGTCCAAAAGCCACCGCAGTCCGCAGTGTTCTGGGGTCATTGCTGAGGTTCACTGCCAGTGACTGGGAGATTCACACGTGTCCTCCAGTGCTGCTAGGAAGTACTTTTTGTTCTCGTTGTTGTTGTCTTTTGGAAGATGTGTGCACTCTGGTCAAAGGGCGAGTTACAGATGGGTGAATACTGGCTCATAGCACTGTGAGCAGTACGCCATTCTCCCTCTAATGCAGAAGATGCCTTAATCAGCAACGGGAGAGTTTTGAATCATGTGTCTGGAGCTTAAGTTCTAAAATACCATAGGGCAGTTGGCTAAAAAGTTACTGGGAAAGTGATGAGCCGCTATGTGTACTATTAACAGCAACTGATGGCTCTGTCAGCTGCTAGACATGCTAAGTGTATCCATAGTCCGTTGCTATAAAAAAAATTATTAGCTTGGATGTTTGCATCAATAAGTCACAGCATTTAAAATGTGGACACGCCTCTTTTAAAACTGATTTGCAGTTATCTTGCAGCAGGCACGGCATTAGAGATGGCAATGTTAGTGATGCTAGGTTCAGACGACCGATACAGGAGAGATGACAGCTTTCTTAGAATGCCATTACTACATCATCAAGATCAGTCTTTACAAGATGTATAACGTTTTATTTCAAATGGATGGTATTGAGAACCTATTGTCGTAATCAATATTTGTTGTTGAAACATACCACTAGTCCTGCCACCCATTTTCGAAACCGCTTGCCCTGGTCAGGGTTGCAGGGGATGTCAGAGCCGATCCTGGCAGGGATACACCCAGGACAGGATGCCAGGCAACACACACACACACACACACACACACACACACACACACGGCAATTTAGCATAGCCAATGAACCTAACCCGCAAGTCTTTGGACGGTGGGAGGAGAACTTGCAAACTCCACACAGACACTTCGGCGCTAACCACCGCGCCACCATGCCGCCCACATACCGCTAGTCTAAAGGATAACTAACTGCTGCTTAATGAGTGCTGGTGTAAATATTTACTTTCATAAATGTATGCAGAGATGTATTATGAAAGACTTTGTCCACAATATATGTAAATATGCTGCTTGAGTCAAGAGGGCCTGCCGTAAGTACATAATGCAGTTCTACATTTACATCCTTTTCAAGATTTGAGATGCTTTCACTGCAGGATAAGATGCATTGCCTGGATTTAACTAAGCTAATAGGTAAGAGGTTTCTTCAGTTCTTCAGGCCAGGTCTAGGTTCAGCAACATTATGTGGCCAAAAATGAGTTCAGCTGACTACCTGAATATATTCAATGACCAGGTTTTTCCATCAATGGATTTTTTCTTCCCTGATGGCACGGGCATATTCCAAGATGACAATGCCACGATTCATCGGGCTCAAATTGTGAAAGAGTGTTTCAGGGAGCAGGAGACATCATTTTCACGCGTTTCATAAAGGGTCCAGACCTTAACCCCATTGAGAGTCTTTGGGGTGTGTTGGAGAAGACTTTACGCAGCGGCCCGACTCTCCCATCAATACAAGATCTTGGCAAAAAATTAATGCAACTCAGAGCAGAAATAAATGTTGTGACAAATATATCAAGATAAATGTATACTGTTAAGCGAGAAACTATTATTATTATTATTATTATTATTGTTGTTGTTGTTGTTGTTGGCTATATTTTTAACCAGCTACTCCGATGCGCTTCACCCGCATTTATTGATAATGAGAGTACTTTTTCCATCTTGAGATATGCATGTAATGTTTCCCTCCAAGAAAGCCTCTCATTACTTAGTAGGGGTGGCTAATAGACGGCGTGTTCGCTGAGGCAGAGGCTAACTCCGTTTGGAGAGCCTGGTTGTCCGTCCTGCCTACGATAAACTCCTCATCTCCCGTCCATCTCAGTGTGTTCGTTGCCCCTCCCAGGTGTTCAACGCCAAAACCGCCGAGCTCCTCAGTCACCACCAAGTGGAGATCAAACAGAGTTTCCCCAGAGAAGGGTGAGTGTCTCTTCCCAGCATGGCTTTTTTGCCCTGTCCACTCAAACCCGCTTTCCCCTCAGAGTACTCGACCAACTGCTTTCACACCCAGCTGACTCCGCCTCCCTCCCAAACCTGAATCACAGGCTTAAAAACGTCCTATCTGCTTGCCCTTCCTGTCTGCTTGCCCTTCCTGTCTGCTTGCACTTCCTCTCTGCTTGCACTTCCTCTCTGCTTGCACTTCCTCTCTGCTTGCACTGCCTGTTGGGAGGAAAGCCTCTGGAGTGGTGCAGACAGCGGTATGATCCATGTGTCTCCCTCAGCTGGGTGGAGGAGGACCCCAAGGAGCTCCTGCAGTCTGTGTATGAGTGCATGGACAGGACGTGTGAGAAACTGACCCAGCTCAACATCGACATTGGGAACATCAAAGGTACCGCTACCACCCTCGGGGTCAGGAAGATTTATAGAGTGTAGGGTCAGCGATTATATAAGTGGAACATACCTAGGATTGGTTACATTACATTATTACATCATATTATTTTCAAGGATTGTGTTTTTAAATTCAGGTGTTTCTTGGTGCTGGCTAAGATGCGCGTAACGGATGGTGAGCCATGCTACTCAGTACCATTGTGTGTTTTTCTGCCCCAGCTATTGGCGTGACCAATCAGAGAGAGACAACGCTGGTTTGGGACAAGGAGACCGGGGAACCTCTCTACAATGCAATTGGTGTGTGATTAAATTTGCTTGTGGGTTTGGCCCTGCTCACCAATAATTTTTCAGCCTGCCAGGTTTAGTTAAACTCTGTTGTTTAAAAGCGATCTCCAGCACTCTTCATGTGAATCTTGAAAGCCTACACTGAACATTTGGCTGATAATCTGGCGTAGTGGTGTTGAAGGTCTGTGTTTCCATCAGCCTGTTTATTATATTTCCCTACACAACACATTGTCACGAGCACTGAACAGAAGTAGTTATAGAGAAAAAACAAGGACTCCCAAACAGGAGAACCGAATCTCTAGGAGTCTAATGGTTGCCTCACCTCCAGGATGTGTTTCTCCCAAGCCTGTGGTACTACAGCGACCTTATCCCCATTGCCTTACTGACTCACAAACCCTTCCAACCAGATGAGAAGCAGTAGCTCTTTCCATCAAGCACACACACAAGCACTCACGCGCTCACTTGTAGTGACTTACACACCCCCAGTCAGACAAACCCCCCGGCATGTTGAACCGGCCTAGTGGTATGTTACAGCTGCTGTGTCTATGTGAGGGAGAGCGAACGTGCCCTCTGTGCGGCTGCCATCTGCCAATCATAGCCGTTTAACCCCTGCTGTGCCGGACCCTTGCAGTGTGGCTGGACCTGCGCACGCAGACGACAGTGGAACGTCTCATCAGTAAGACCCCTGGGAGGAACAAAAACCACCTGAAGGTAAGACCCCAACCACCAATGTGCTAAACCTGGGTTACAGATTTTACACTCCGTAGTACAGCATACATACATGCAATGTGGATGTGTGTTACAGATTCAGAACAAGCTGTGTGATCGATGAGATATAAACTTGACAACTGTATATGCTAAATTTATAGTTTATAGCAGTATATTGCTGATCAACAAGGGCTGATCTACATACTCCCCCCAACATAAACTGCACCCCAGACAGAGTTTGGCAATTGAGCTCAGATCAAATAATTTTAACTGTTTTGCTGCTGCTCTGTGTAGGCTTGGGGTCCCATTAGCCCATTGGGTCAATTCAGCCCTGACCGCAGTGTCTGCAGAGCTCCTCGACCCTGATCCTGGAAGTTCACCATGTTTCTCTTTCTCAAGCACAAGACTGGTCTTCCCATCAGCACCTATTTCAGTGCAATGAAGCTGCGCTGGCTGATGGACAACGTGGAGGAAGTCCATGAGGCGGTCCTGTCCCATCGGGCCATGTTTGGCACTGTCGACTCCTGGCTCATCTGGGTGAGAACTCGCTAGAACAGATATATACTCACTGTTACGCTGGTGAACATTCCGGAACTTTGGAACATTATCTCTGCTGTTTACAAAGGGCGTCTGCAAGGTGACTCGCCTAGCGACGTTCATGGGGTTAAGAAAGGGAGGTATAGATTGAGTTGGAACTATGAAGTGTATGAGGCAAAACTTGTGACTGGTTGTGAGGTGTGAAACTGTAGGTTTCAACAATAAATAAAAATCTATTTTTGTTTACCTCCTCTCAGTATATTCAGTCACAATCATTCTGTTCAACATTATTGATTCTATCAGTACTGATTAAGCATGTAGCCACTGACTGTGCCATCCAGGGGCTTCTAGAGTCGTAAAGAAAGGATTTTGACTATTATCAATTTTATTAATTCATTTTTTAATTTAACCATTTTATGATGACCTTAAACTTTCAGTTTCTAGTTATCCTGCCATTTTAAGAGCGTTTATTCTAAAATGCTTAACACTTACCTTCACCAAGAAGCTAGGTAGCTGTTTAGATTTGTCAAAGAAAGGACAACTGACACTAGAAAATAAGTTCTCCTACTCACATTTCGGCCTTGATTTGTCACATGACCTTTGCCAGAGTGGTAACCCGAGCAACTCTGTGATCGACGTCTGATTAAATGTCCAGTGTTATGTTTGTTCCGCTGGCAGTGCCTGACGGGGGGCAAGAATGGTGGGGTTCACTGCACAGATGTGACCAACGCCAGCCGGACCATGCTCTTCAACATCCACACCCTAGACTGGGACCCGGAACTCTGCAAGTACGACCCATCTGATCTGACCCTTTAGTGACAGTGTCATTGGTGCAGGTTCATTCGGCCTGGGGCTTCATTAGCGGCTGAGATGGAGTCTGGTGCACTGCTGTCATTTATTTACAGCGCTGGAGTGTTTTGGGCAGCAAGATAAATTTGTATGTCGGGGCAGCTAGTGGTGTAATGTTTAAGGGGACTGACTTGTTACCGAAAGGTTGTCGGTTCAAGTGCCACCCCAGTTGTTGTAACCTTGAATTGCTTCAGTAAATATCCTGCTGTATAGATGGATTAATGTAGAAATTGTAGAATTTTAAAAACGAAATTGTTAACTTTGTATTACTATTATGGCTAAATGCAGTGTAATTCATTACATTACACATATGTTAACATAATCCTTAACAATGGCGTAAAGATTTTCTTTCTTTTTTTTTTTTAAACATGGTTTTTGTAGCTATTTTGAAGTTCCAATGGAGATTCTGCCCAAAGTGAGAAGTTCCTCAGAGATATACGGTCTGATGGTGAGTCTCCTTCCAGGACCATGTCTGCAATTGTCTTGTTCAGCGGTGAACTTTCTTTTTAGGTATCCAGCATTGCCATGTTACACAACCCTGAGGTCAAGAGGACAGGGAGTCGTACAGCCACAGATGGTATAATTTGGGGTCATGGGTGAATGAAAAGCTTGCCGTACTTTACTTTACTGAAGAAACCAGACATCCGTATCTTGGTACCTTGTGAGGATGGGGGTGGGTCGGGGTAATGGGGTCTAATACCATGCAGGAGAGATGTTGTGGATCCTGGTGACATAAGATGTTGAAGCACAGATCTGGAAGGCTGGCGCCAAACCCCTTTTGCTCCAAAGTAAATAAAACGCAGGCATTGTTCACCGGGAAACGTGTCGTTTGTTTGTTTGGTCCAGTGCAGTTATGTGAAGATTTTACCAATTTTATTACAAAACATTTACTCTTGCTCTGTTGTCTCTTCTCCTTGCCTACTGGTAGAAAATATGTTCTAGTCTGGTGAGTAGGTCTTCGTCGCCTTCATCTCTGTCCTCCCACTCCCCATCAAATGTCCCTCACTTCCTGCATTCCTGCAGTAGGGCCGTAGGGTGGTGCAGAGATGTCCCTCAGAGAACAGGCCAGTCTCTCTCTGTGAAGGCACAGAAAGCATTGGCGGCTAAACGGGTCCTGCATCCTGCTTCCTGCTCAGTGGCTGCCAGATTCTTCCATTTCATATTTACATATACAATGTGCAATTATTGTATCCTGAATCGCTTCAGGCTGCAACCTATCAGAATATGGATACTAACAATGAACAGTTTTGGCTTGTGACTGCTCCACCACTCTTCCCCCACCGAGCAGTTAAGGTTTAAACTACACGGAGCTTTTTGACTATAAAGTATTGTATCTTGTTTGTGGGCATGGTCTTCCTAGCCAGGTCTCTTAGTTAAGTGCCGGCTTATGCATCTAGACCATGTTATCAAACTTTTAAGTATTGTGAACTAAGTATTTAAAATCAAATTTGTTACTGCTAGGACTACTTTAAACTTATATAGAAATAACCAATTGGGGAAACATCATTAATTTGATAACTACCCACTCCCCCTCTAATCCAAGGCCAAGGTGTATTGTATCATATGTAAGTATATTTTCAAGATGATTGAAAATACGATAAGTGTACATTACTAACTGTCAGTAAAGTTATTGGGGTCTGAAGGGTGAAAAGTCATTCTGCATAATAAAGTCCACTGATTAAGTAAATGACAGTGTAAGTGGAAAAATAATCTGGCCAGGCCATTATAAATCAGCTATGTTACTATTGCTCTGGTTAGCGTGAATAAAGGTTTCCGATTCGTAGGTGGGTGGGATTTTCAAAAGCTCCGCCCTCTGGGCGACCCAGTGTTTGTAAATGTGCTGGACGGGTGTGTTTGTCGGGGGCCAGCATGCGGCACCATCTCCCTTGTCACGTCGCATTTTGCTCTGGTCGATGTCCAAGGCTTCTGTCACCTGGCCTGCTATGCTTTGGGGCCGCCTCGCTGTGCAACTCTGATGCTCTCAGACCTTTTCACTCCTGCAGCCTAAAGCCATGCCCTGGCTTTGGAGAACATGACCATCAAATGCCAGGCCTAGAGCCCCAGTTTTGGATTTCTCCCACATGCCATCGTTTTACCATTGTTTAATGTACACATTAAAGTAAAAAGTAAAAATGGCTTTCTGCCGTACTAGGTGCCTGAAACATCCATTACGACAATATGTAATTGCCTATACTTCTTTCTAAGTAAGCGCGATATTGTTAAACTGTAATAAGATGCTATAAAACTTGATAAGATACGATTCGCAGTAACTGAGTTCTTATTTCACCATCGCTGCCTGCTATCATTAACATGTCCATTATCTGGAATGCAGTGTGATCCGACGACTCACGGGTCACAATTCCAGAAGATGACTCCCGCAAGCCGTTTTACTTATGAATTCTAGCAATGAGAGATTTCCCGCATTCACCCATTTATAAGCTGACCCTTTATAAACTGCTCTTGTCGAGCAGGAAGAGCAGTACTTCTAAAGGATTTGGTTGGCTGAAACCGTGTTTTTGGATTGGTCAAGTGAATGACCAATGGCGTTCGTAAGGAGAGATTTGGACCAACAGGAGTGAAGAGGTTTGGTGACCTCTGGCTTACATGCTATCTCCAAGCTATGCAGTAGGGGTTGCCCTTAAAGGCGTCTGGGAGTTTTTGGTTGCTCACTTGTCTTCATCGTATTCTCTGTTGGCATCCTGAGGAACCCCATATTTGGGGAGCAGGGAGGGTGGACTTTGACTGATCAGTTTTTACAGGCATATTTGTCTCACTGAGTTTTAAATGAATGCATTTAAATGTAAAAATATACTTGGATCACCAGTTAAAATTTTGACTCTCTAGTTATGTTAACGTGTCTGAACTCCTGGCTACACTCAGGGAGGCTTTGCTGCCTGCATTTAACTTGCCACTTTTCTCTGTGACAGAAATCCGGGTCTCTCACTGGGGTGCCCATATCAGGGGTGAGTGGGTGTTACATATTATTTATTACTAATGGGCCTGAGATCTCACTGTCATGGCTGTGTACTTACTGTGCTGAGGTCCCAGCCAGGAACTCGTCATGGAGGGAGTGGGCTGTGGGGGTGAGGGTTCTTTGCTTGATGACCAACACCTCTCCCCCTCTCATCCACAGAGCCAGAGATGTGTTAAACAACAGCCATGTTATAAGTTGGCTTTGACGGTCTCTATTTAAGGCCAGCACACATGGTGTGGAGATTGAGTAACAGGAAGATGTTAAACGTTAGCGTTTTTCTTCCCTTTGTGTACCGTGGAGTGTAAAATGTCATAAACGTGTTGGATGTTAGCGTTGCCCGTCCTACTGTGTAGTCTGGAGAACAAAGCATCAGAAACATTTCAGACATTAGCATCGCCCAGGTCGTGTGGAGAGTAACTGGAACACGCCTCTGTCACAGTGTCTGGGGGATCAGTCTGCGGCTTTGGTTGGTCAGATGTGCTTCCAGGATGGACAGGCCAAAAACACGTGAGTGACCTCTTCCCCGGGTCTTCAGCCCACCAGCTTTTTTCTCTAGGTCGGAGTTCTATTTCCAGTGCCAATAAACACCTGTTGAAATAGAAGACCTGGCACTGGCTACATGGAATAGTGTCGACCGCCCTCCTGTGGGTTTAAAGGCCGGGATCGTCATAGTTGCAATCTGAGAAACAACGCCAATGTAAAGAACACAACAGTGACCACAGTACAGTGTACATTAACAATATAATGTCTCTTTTAGGTATGGAACTGGTTGCTTCCTGCTGAGAAACACTGGCCCAAAGGTAATTTTTAACTTATTTTAATTTTCATAACAAAGGAGGAAATATTTATTCAATTTATTTAACTGTAGAAAACAACCCAATTCCTGGTGACGTTCAATTGAACTTAAAGGTTTTGAATCATTTTGAAGAATTTAACTGGAAGAGACTGGCAACTTTCTGTTTCCATGACACCAACTCCTTCGGTTCCCGGAGATCCCCTCCTGATGAAAACGTTTAAGTCGAAAAAATACACCATATTAAACTTTACGGAGTGCCGTGTCCAAAGTGCCCTTGAACCATAAGAGACAACGCAGACCAGTATTAAATTATACAATGCTGGAACATCAATAGTTCAAAGGTTGAAAATACAGGTAAAACATTTTTTTTTAAATCATGTTCTGGAATTTCTATGCGTCCCCCCTGGCACCATGTGGTGGCCCTCAGTTTGAGAGCCACCGGTTTAGAGAGTAGGCAGCTGTAGTCCTGGCGTGCCTTAGGGTCCAGACCCTAGTCTTCCTTTTGAAGTTGTGGCACAAAGTTGGTTGCTGTCGTATCCTTAGTTATCCCGAGTCAAGCCTTGGGTGTATACAGCACCTTCACTATTAATTATGCCTTCTGTTAATTTAACTTCTCGCTCTCTCCCTTATCACCTGTCTTTAGGTTTAAAGTTCACAACTCTTCATTGGCAAAAAAGATCAACGTGTAAACATACAACATTACTAAATAAACTATTAAAGAAAGGAAAACGCTAAAATAATGATATAAATATATTATTTTACTCCCATGTATGCTTTTCATTTAGGGATGAAATGTAACTCGGTGTCCACCTCCTGTAGGTTGCAGTTTGACTGAGACAGATTGACCTTACAGAGTCTATGCCTTTCCTTTAGTT
>JAOYSI010008576.1:8878-11436 GCA_025775065.1 Hiodon alosoides | reverse complement strand
TGTCGGTCTAACACCAAATGTGTGTATCTGCCTGTGTTTGAGTGTCGGTCTAACACCAAATGTGTGTATCTGCCTGTGTTTGTGTGTCGGTCTAACACCAAATGTGTGTATCTGCCTGTTTTTGAGTGTCGGTCTAACACCAAATGTGTGTATCTGCCTGTGTTTGAGTGTCGGTCTAACACCAAATGTGTGTATCTGCCTGTTTTTGAGTGTCGGTCTAACACCAAGTGGAAACCTGTGTGCGAGTTTATCATCATATGTGTCTCTGACTGTGGCTGTGTTGCGTTCTGTTTTCTCCTCTCTATTTTCATTCTAATCTGTCTTCAAAAAATGTCTGTTGTTTATTTTATAATATTTGTTTTTACATATTATTTTTGTGAGATCTGTCTTGCTTCAGATGATTAGGGTTTATCACTTACCTTCCAGCACTGGTTTATGACCTTATGTAAGAGAGGAGTGTGTGATTATGGTGACACTAAGAAGATAGAGAGTGGAGTTACTGTCAGGGATGCGTTAGTCATTACTGCTGTGGGGATATTGGTGGTGTGGGGGGGGGGGGGGGGGTATCGGGTCCTTCTAAGGGCTATCATTATTTTCAGTGCTGGGAAAGTAGTCTTAACGAGATATGTTGACCATCTGAAAAAGAGAGACGACCCCACAGAGCCTCCATCTTCAATTCCTTATCTCTCATTGTCCGCGGGTCAGTGGGAAGGTCACCATGGGATATCCCAGCGAATGAATCGGGGGGATGTTTCACATTCAGAAGGGCCAAGCAGAAGGGGACTCCCCAACCCCCCTTTCACAGCCACTGGTGCAAAATTGCCAATTACTTCTGCCCCCACCTCCCCCGACTGGCAGTGGTCAGCTTGTACCCCTGGGGGCACGGCACACCATCTGTTGCCTTTCGTGGCCCTCCCTGTTGGTGCAGATGGGGAGGTGTGAGGAGGTCCTCCCCATCAGTCAATTGACTCCTCGGGACACAGTTCGGCAGGACCCCGCCTCCACTCCTCCGCCACTGTACCGCCAGCCGCGCGGTTTTCAGCTGCTCCAGTGGTTTCGCTGCCTTTGCCAGTTAGTGAGCTGCGGTGCACTAACAACCACAACCCCCCCCACACCAACCGCCGCCACCTCCCCAAATGAGAATTATTACAGGGGTTGCTGACCTCCTGGAAGGGATTAAACATTGTTGGCTGGTTGTAACTATGTTTTGGTAATGAGTGAACATGCTTTTTAAGCTCTCTGGTTGGAATCTCTCTCTCTTGCAAGGTTACGTGCAGGACATGTATAATTGTTGAACAGTTAAACCGCTCCCAACAATAGATATGTCTTCATAGAAGAATACCGTGTCTGTGTGAAGTCCTATTCAGAAGAGTGGTTTGAGTTTTCTTAGCTGCGTCCAGCTGCTTTCATTCATCACAGATTTACTCGCTTCACTTATCCTTGTAACGAGGCACAGTGCATGCTGGGTACCTGGGCCTCATGACCACAGGTGTAAGAATTCTTTTGCAACTTCTCGTTGGTGAAACGCAACAGCGGTTGTGTGTGTGTGTGTGTGTATGTGTGTATGTGTTGCCATGGCAGCCATACCTCCTGCCAGCAGGCCTGGCCACATTACCCACAGATGTGCCCACAGTAGTTCCTGTTTCCCTCCCGGTGCCCTCTGCCCATCTTATGACATGGCGGTGAGACCATGCCCTCCTGCCCCAGGCTGGAGAGACCCACAGGTCACTCTCCCAGACCTATGGGAAAGGCTTGAACGCTGCATTGTTACCCATTTCCCAAAATGCATTGCCCCCTCTCTCAACATAAACTAGATCACACTCTCAGAGGAGTCCCGTCACTCTGCCAATTATACAGGATTGAAAGGACAGCCCTCCCGCTGGCATTTAAAAAAACAACAACTCCCTGTTCCATCTCACAGTGATTAAAAACCCCCTGGACCCCATTCATAAAGCGTGTCCAATATAAACAGCAGAGATGAAGGTCAGGAGACAAACACGATAAGCGTCCCTGGCTGTTAGGAGTTTATATCGGTCTGCGGCTGTCTGCTGACGGGGCTCTGGGCGCAGTTTTAGCTGGCGGAGAGATGGAAGATCCTGACACTTTAATTTACTGTTTCTCCCCGCCGTCGTCCCGTTGTGGGATTATGAAAGCCACGGCGGTGTCACGTCACTAGGCGAGGATGGGAACTGAGACGAGGGACTGGGCCAGCACAGTGGGAACCTGGCCTGTCCCCAAGCTTAAAGTGGGTTTCAGGTTCACATGTGTCCATGTTCTCATTGCAAACACACAGAAAGTCTCCATGTGCCTATTAGATTGAAAAAGCAGTGAATGTGAGTTTACAGATACTGCGTGTGTGTGTGCGTGTGTATGCCTGTGTGTGAGGGTGTGTGTGTCAGTCAGGTGTGTGTGTGTGTGTGTGTGTTTGTGTGTGTGTGTGTGTGAGTGTGTGTGCTTGCATTCGTGTGTGCGTGGATGTGGGTTTTTGGTGTGTGTGTGTGTGTGTGTGCATATGGGTGTGTGTGTGTGTGTGTGTGTGTGCATGCGTGTGTGTGGGT
>JAOYSI010008576.1:1378-3878 GCA_025775065.1 Hiodon alosoides | reverse complement strand
ATGCATTTGCTTGAATGGCCAGTCTGTGAAAGGGCCCTAAAACAGCTCTTTTATTTTACATCTCACCTTTGTTAGAGGGTTTTTAAATGTCACTGTGTCTGGTTTTTGTTTTGTTTTTGTCACTGTCTCTGTTTTATGAAAAATAAGTGGCATGTGTTTATAGTCTGCCTGTCATTCCGCAATCAAACTGGTCACAGTCAGTACAGAGCCGAGCGAGGAATTGTCATTTATTATGTCACTTCTCAGACAGCAGTCAACAGTGTGGACTGAATGCAATTAGGGCCTCTTTTAATGTGTTTTCTGCTCAAAGCAAGAATCTCATCGTGCAAGATTGAGTGCAAGGTCAATCATTGATAGGTTTGATAAAAAATATTGGCTTTTGGTTATGAAAGTTAATTGCTTGTTTGCTGTGTTGTTCATAAGTGCAGGAGTGTGTATCTTTGGACATGCATGCACGTGTGTTTGTGTGTGTGTGTGTGTGTCGGTGTGCTTTGTGCATATATATGCTTGTGCCTGTGTGTACCGTCTGTGTTCTCTTGGCTGTTTGCTCATGCAGTTCTGTTGTGTGTAAAGGTGCAGATTGAATAAATGGCGGGGAGAAGCTTTGGATTATTCTGTGGCTGATGTTGAGCCGTTGATACTGTCATTATAAATCAGAATTGTCGGGTTGGGATTATCCAATATTCCCAGGATATAGAGTTGTACTAGTGATTACACAATTATGTAGGAGTGTGGCTACACGATAATCCAGGACTGAGAAGTAACGATTATAACGAGACCCAGCTGATCAAAGGCTTGAGATTCCTGCCGTTCTCGCTAAGAAAGTCCTGAGGATAACACTTGAGTTTTAAAGTTTACTGGTCGACTACTATAAATTGGTGAAGCTGTATTTTCTGGGTCTAGGTTCCTGGAGTTCTTTTCTCAGTTGCCTGTGATGAAGCATGTTCTGAGTTCTCCCTCGTCAGACGGCGGGATGTAAAAAAGGAAAGAGGGAGGGGGGGGGGGGGGGTCAAAAACGCTTGGATAACTTCGCTGGGACGTAATGGGGTTGATGTTGTTTCAGCCCGATGTGCGCTGGGGGAGAGAAGTTGGGGATCTCTGAACCCTGTGCGGGAGTCCCTGAGGTGGACCGTTGAGGGGATGCAGCATGTGTGAGAATAATGAGCCTACTGCTGGGACTGCTAATGGTCTCCGTGGGACCTCCCTGATCTCCTCTTAAACCTATCAGAGGATCCCGGCCCTCCCCAGCAGTACTGCCGGTGTGACTTTCATTGTTGTTTTATTGGAGAGCATGAAGTAGGCTGGGCTGGAAAGCCTTTTGGCTTTTATTGGAGAGCACTTTACACTGAGCAGCCTGTTTCTGCAGGCACATAAAGGAGGCACAATGGGGTGGGGGGGAGGTGCAGATAGCTGAAATATAGCACCTCTTTTAGTGCTACAGCAGTGGTGTCCCTGGAAAGGAAAATCGACCACCCATGGTCCTCTTTAACGCTGGCTTGCACTGCTGCTAGAGATGTAGTGGTAAAGCATGTATGTGCCAGAGGTCTGTTGTCAGAGGACCTGAGCAACTCGAGGAAACGCAGAAAGAAAAAACCTTTCGGAGATGAAAATCACCTGCTAAATGAAATCATGTGCAGAAGCATTGTACTCCTTTTGACTGTGTTTTGCCATAGGCCGTAGCCTTCTCTCGCGTTGGCACTGTTGACAACGCTGTAGAATGCAGCATGGCTAACAATTCCAGTCTCCACACCAACTGCTTATTTTCACGTTAATTATGGCTTGTGTGTTGACGTGCGTGACAAATAACTAAGCATTGCGTAAATGCGTAATTGTGATCTGGCACACATAAGAGACGTACCGAAGGGCGTATTTTGGTTTGGTTCATATTTCACCTGGCAGGCCTTTTCTGTCAGATATATTTTTTTTATGGTCATTATTTTTGTTTCCCTGTTTATTGTGACTAATGTTCATTCGCAAGCCCAGTGACAGAGATCATTGAACCGTGCTTGTTACTCGCCATGAATTTATGTGGTATGAGAGCTTTTTGATTTAGATACCAAAGGTGTAAACAGATTCCTTACACTTAAAATAACTTCATTGTGCTGCAGATTACATACTAAAAACTAGTTCTGACTCTAGGTTATGAATAAAAAAATTATTCTGACCGTAGCTGATGAGGTTCTGCTTTTTGTTTTTCTCAAACTGTAAGTAGCTGAGCCATACACATTGCAGATTCTGAGGCATGTGGAACTCGTCCATGAAAAAGTAAAGGTCTATGAATGAGTAAAAGGTAAAAATACAAACTGGATTATTGCTTGGACGATAATTTAAGGTGGGCATTGTCAACCATCAAATCACAGCCAACCATGGGCCATGAGACCATCAAATGCTCTGCTCTGGCATGGTTTAGATGCAGATACTGACATTCTTGTGCGTGGGGGGGGGGGGGGGGGGGGGGGGGGGCGCCGGGGGGGGGGGGGGGGGGGGGGGGGGTGGGGGG
>JAOYSI010008575.1:0-10000 GCA_025775065.1 Hiodon alosoides | reverse complement strand
CACAGGCCAGACCGAGGAGCAGAGGGCTCTCGGGGAGACAAGGAGAAGTCCATGTGGGTTTTGTTGGTAGGTAGTGTTTAGTTGATATCTTCATAAGTTGAGTACTGATGCTCACACAGAGCCGTTTTTATTATTTTTGATTTTAGTTAAATGTAAGAATTGTTTGGAACATCTGCCCTCCCTCACCGAGCATTTGTGACCTAGGGGTTCAACCATATCAAGTTATTTTGTTGGTCAAGCCCCTTGCTTGACCACACGCATACTACTACTACAACGGTTTTAAGCTCCGCAAGAGAGAAAGAGACAATAAGTGATTAACCGTGTATTATGTGCAGAAAAAATAAAGGCTAGTACATTTTTTAACAGGCTTTTTCTTAATATCTGATCTGTGAGGTAGAAGCCAAGACAGGTTTTACACCTAAGAAATGCATGCATAAAATCCCTTTTATTAGATTCTCAATTCAAATATAGTTCAATTCAAGTAGAGTATTTACTTAGTGTCTTACACATGGTTACAAAAAATCTTTTGAATTTGTCACATACACATTTGTGACCCAGTTAATTGCTATATATTATACTGTTACTGAAATAACAGTTTTGGCAGTAATGGAACGTGTTACATCATTTCTGTTTTGTTAGTGTAAGCTTTTGCTTATCCTGTTGTTCCCCATGGCTATTAACCTGCAACACAAGTTTCGCCACCAGGGGCAGTCTTCACCCTGACAGCTTACCCAATGTGACCTCAGCGCTGGGAAGCCTCCAGACTCTGTGATAAATGGCAAACCTGGCAGCCTAATTCCTCATCACACATTTATGAACCCAAGAGGTTCTGGAGCGAATTCCCAAATGTTCCGAGTGTTTGCCAGAACACGAGAAACGACACACTCAACCCCACCCCCCCTACTCCACCCTGGAATATTCATGACTCGCGATTTTAACATTCGCATCGAAGCACCATCTTTTTCCAACAACACATAATCCCCTGCACGTGTGTCCTTGATTTGTTGACTTGCTGTTTTAATTATAAGGCAACATGGATGTCACCTAGGAGTTTCTATTCTCAAATGCCATATGCAGTTAACATGGTCTTCTCCGGTACCGCCGGCTAAACATATGCCCTAAATACCCTGTTGTTGGTTCCAGTGGCGGTGTAAAAGGGTCGACCGTAATGAAATTCAGACACATGGCTTGTGCTGCAGTACGAAATAAGCTCTGGTGATCTCCGGACTTAGCGACTCGGGTCCTGTCAGAAAACCCCTGAGAATGATCCCAGCGGTGTGGCGCAGAATGCTATTGACTCCTCCAACAGCCAGGTTGGCCTCCAAACAGTGTATTTTAGCCCTGTCCACCCAAAGGATTTACACTAGGAACAGGACCCTGCCTTGCAGTTAGAATGCACCTGTTATAATAGGAACCTTAGTTTTATGCTGGTTTTTGTGTAGACCAACCGGTAGGTTGCGTATCCCTGTCAGGGTTTCTGGCACAAGTAACAGGCACTCCTTCAAAGTGACGGCTGCAATAAATGCTGAAATAAACATAAATCCTCATGTTAGTAACGGAACACTTCCTGAATACGCCTCTGGAAACCCTGTGACAGAGATGGAATGGGTCTGTGCGGGCCTACATGGACTGCTCTGGAGACAAAACTTCCACACAGCACACAGTACATTACAAATTTAAACATGTGCAGCATTCCCTTTTACTAGAAAATTCGTCCATTTTGCAAAGCAACCGCACCATTATTTTACAAAAATTACATATTAAACACCTAGTCTTCCCCAATACAGAAAACTCAGTCATTGAAATGCTTGTTGTTCTTCATTCATTCATTCATTCATGGTTTAAATTTTTTTTTTGTTACAGGAAGAGAGGCATGGATGGACTGAAACAAGTCACACAAGTGTGTGTGTGAGTCAGGAAAAGCTTCAGTTTAAGGGCTGAAAACAACAGCTCATCACCACCGTGGTGCCAAGAGCCCCTTTAGAAAGCAGGAAAGAGCAGTGGCAGGTTCCGTGGCGGTTTTTCACAGCGGAGCAAAGGACCACCAAGGCCCGAACGATGCTGGTGCTGTAGAAGAGAAGACGTTTGATGGATGGGTTTCAGCAATTGTTCTCTAGGGGTGCTGAAATAAAACTCTTAACAATCCCTGGAAGAAACTCCCTTGCTGTTTTTCGGTTTATTGTTACTAGCATTGTTACTAGCATCACTGGCAAGCAGAAGAAACCGTTCCTCTGCCTTCCAGAAGTCCCTCCTTTAATTGTAGGCAGTTCTGACGGTTGTCTTGTTACATTTGAGACGTTAGTTTTGGTAAGAAAAGTGACGGCCGCTTAATTTTTCAGGACCTTAGGGGCGACGGCTGTCGTTGACGGTGATGCTACCTGCAATTACAGCTTATTAGCCTCAAGATGTCGTATTTAAACCTCCATCAATCACAGACCACCCTCATTAATGGACACTAAAATAATTTAGATTAGCGCAGATTAATAAGTAATAGACTAGTTAATAATTATACAATTACCTGTAAATGTAAATGGCCCTGATGGGTGAGACCAACCAATGGTGAGTAAGATGTGGGAAGTGGGATGTAACACCTGCAAAGTTCTCAATGAAATCTGTGACAGAAATGGTTTTCTGTATGTGCGTATGCGTGTGCCCGGCAGGAAAAAAAGTTTGACCACAGTTGGACAAATGTTTAGCCCACAGATTAGCCCATCTGATTCTGTCAAAGCTCCTGGAGAATTGCAGAGAAGCACACAAAATGGGCCTTGTTTTTTTACTGCATTTCAACCTCAGTGCAAGGCATAGTTCTCATACGCTTCGCTCCAAGATGTAGGGGAAGATACTTAAAACTAAACTGAGCCCATGTCTAAAACTGTAAAAACTACACAAAAATTAAACATTGATAATGTCCACCTAATGCCTAATACCCCTTCTTCAGCATCCAGATACATAATCCAGCTACACAAGACAGCATCACGATACATAATCCAGCTACACAAAACAGCATCACGATACATAATCCAGCTACACAAGACAGCATCACGATACATAATCCAGCTACACAAGACAGCATCACGATACAAAATCCAGCTACACAAGACAGCATCACGATACATAATCCAGCTACACAAGACAGCATCACGATACATAATCCAGCTACACAAAACAGCATCACGATACATTATCCAGCTACAAAAGACATTCTATTATCGCTGTTGTGGAAATGACCGCAACATTCAGCAACAGCAATGCCAAGCTAACAACAACGCAATCTCATGCTCCCATGGTTGGTAACAGAAATATATACGGTTTCCTTTAGGCGGACATGTTTTTTTTAATTTGTGAAACAATTAGCCAACGGAGAGAGTGTTCTCTACTTTTTTCATTATCGTTGGGGGGGTGCTAGGCCTAACAGCAGATAGGAAACAATTCTATGAATGCTGAAAAGCCCAGTTCATGACAAAATAACCAAACGGACCAGACTATTATGGCATTAAAGGGAAGGATAAAATATCAATATAAGAAATAAACAATAGGGTGCAACTCTTTACGGCTGACACGGTTCAATACGTGGCGATTGGAAATGCGTTTCCCAAATGACGAGGGCAACTCCTGCAAAGTACTCCCCGGATTTCCATTTCGCATTTCGAGTAAATTCTTTTGTTAAAAAAGCAATTTATTCAGAGATAACAAAGCCTGGGGTCGATCCGCAGCATAGTCTGTTTGAGTCAAACTGCTTTGAACCGTGTTTTCTCCTCCCTCTGGAAACTCCGGCAGCAGTGCCAAGTGAGCTGTGACCTAGCAGACCAATGAACGCGACGTTGTGCTTTTTCATCCCAGCTCAATATGGCTCGCTAGAATAAAAAAGGCGAACAAAAATAACAACAGCCTGTGAGCAGACATTTCCGGCCGTTTCCTTTTATCTTAGCGCTAAACGCAGCAGCCACTGACACCACGGTTTTTAAGCTATAATGTGGAAGGGTTTTTTTCCCTCTATTTCGACGGAACAAATGAGCACGATGGCGTTACCCTCTTCCTGACTCGGAGTGCCGCGATTATGCCCACAATACTCGCCGTCACCTAGGGTCGTTTCCCAGCCTTCAAGCTTGCCGCGTGGTGGGTTGTTTGTTTTTGGAACCGCCTGGATCCTGCCTGGACCCTTCCCCGGATCCCCCCTCTCCAGCCATACCGCCAATGTCAACGCGGTTCCCTCTCAAATGCGTCACTAATGGGTTATTTCCCCACCGGAATTTCTGAGCTGATATGCCAAAACAGGAGCATGTCTGGCGTTGTGCGTCCCCGACTTGCCAAAAGGACCACGGCCATGACACCCATTCTCTTTTATGTTCAGACACACAAAAGATAAGCGTTGGAGGTAGTGTCATTTCTCAGTATCTTGCCCATTTTGTTTACCTTGTAAACGTTGTGTGAAAACTTTTTGGGTAGTTGCTGGATATTTTTGTTAGAGAGAAGTTTCTTGTGAATGCATTCTCCTCCTTTGCCAGTAAGCACATTGGCGGCCTTGTGCACCAGGGACTCGTGTGTTTTCTCTGTGATTTTCTCCCACAGGAGAACACAAACTCAGCGTTTGTGCCTGCATCACTGTTATTCTGGTTGCTCTCCGGCTGGAGTGGTTTACTGACTCAACACTGACAGGGCTTCGTTGCTCTTGACGACGGTATAGCCTAAGCGCATGTCTCCTGAGCAGGTGCGGCAACACGCGCAACTTGTCACCGACCAGACTGGGAGTGAGAGTGAACCGTGTGATGAGTCAGTCGGAAGTGAATGCCACCATTTTGTCCCGCGCCTCTCCAGGCGCTGCGGATATGTATAGCATGAGTGTCACAGTGTGTACATGGGTAACTGCGAGGGTGTGAATATGTGCAGTGTTACATGCTGTTAAAGTCGATTTATGGACTGTCACTTCAGGTGTTCCGATGCACTACAGAGGTCTGAAGGTCTTGGTAATGAATGATTCATGCTACCTATCTGGTGCCGTGGCAACGTGGACAAACAAGCTCTTCCTTTGGCCGAGGGATGCTGGTCCTCATTATAAATGTTCAGTATGGGAAATGCAGTTCATCAGCTTTAAAAGAAAGACACATGAGCTGTCATGGCTATGGTGAACAAAAAGAGGAGATTAGTAAAAGCTCAAAAGTGTCCTTTGGTCTTAAATGGCTCTCAATTTCCCCTTTTTCATGTCTAGGGGCTAATACGCAACGCCTTTTCATGTCCAGGGGCTCATATTCCATTATTTTGTTGCTGTTAATTTATTGTGAAACAGAAGACATAACATCGGATACTGATTGTGATCTTTGGTTATTATTACTGTCTGGATAAAACCGTGGTCAAGGGGATGGTCGGAGACCCAACTGTTTGTTTATCTTAAGTACCATTCTTCCCCCGAGAGGACATAAAACACAAAGTCAAAAATCAATGTCTGTCTCTGCCTCTGCGGGTAAGCTATGTGATTTGTCGGAATAATAATATTTTTTCAGAGCATAGTTATGAGACTACTGTTTAGGGGGATTCTGTCCTGAAACATTTGTCTGTGCTCACACAGGGCCAGGGAAGCTTGCTTGCTTCAAAAATAATTTGGGTTGACCCAAACCGAAGATGTTTTACACTATTAAACGAATGAATTTCCAGCTGAGGCCTAATAAACTTAATCCACTTTCTGCTGGGGGAGGCTGATCACCTGTTAAATAATTAATCTCAAGGTTAGTTTCTGCGTTGATGTGATTGATGGTCTCTCCACAGACAGAATCTTTGTGCTGGTTCAGTGCACCTTTTTTCAGAAGGGCTATACATTTATGTTGAAGGTAATGCTTTACTCAGGTGTGCCCTTACTAGGGCACAGTCCTGTGTTTTTTTGATTGTTTTATCCCTCAGACTTATCATCTTCATACCCTGATCACACATGACCATGGAACAGTCTTCGCTACTGTGGCTGGTGAGTGGAAACAAGGTGTAAAGGCTGTGGAAAGGCTGTGGAAAGGCTGTGGAAAGGCTGTGGAGATGCAGTGGAAACGTTGTGGAAATGCTGTGGAGATGCAGTGGAGACGTTGTGCAAACACGGTGGAGACATAGTGGAGCAGGAGGCGAGTGGAAAGGCTGTGGAAACATTGTGGAAACGCTGTGGAAATGTTGTGCAAACACGGTGGAGATATAGCGGAGCAGGAGGCGAGTGGAAAGGTTGTGGAAACATTGTGGAAACGCTGTGGAAACGTTGTGCAAACACAGTGGAGACATAGTGGAGCAGGAGGCGCGTGGAAAGGCTGTGGAAACATTGTGGAAACGTTGTGGAAACGTTGTGCAAACACAGTGGAGACATAGTGGAGCAGGATGCGAGTGGAAAGGCTGTGGAAACATTGTGGAAACGCTGTGGAAACGTTGTGCAAACACGGTGGAGATATAGTGGAGCAGGAGGCGAGTGGAAAGGTTGTGGAAACATTGTGGAAACATTGTGGAAACGCTGTGGAAACGTTGTGCAAACACAGTGGAGACATAGTGGAGCAGGAGGCGCGTGGAAAGGCTGTGGAAACATTGTGGAAACGCTGTGGAAACGCTGTGGAAACATAGTGGAGCAGGATGCGAGTGGAAAGGCTGTGGAAAGGCTGTGGAAACGCTGTGGAAACGCTGTGGAATCATTGTGGAAATGCTGTGGAAACGCTCAGGAGCAACACCGTTACAGAGGAGTTCTTCACAGAGGAGATGTTAATGTGCTCAGTGCTTTTGTGGTCAGACGTTGCCTCCCTAGCCGCTGCAGCCGACGGCGCTAAGCTCCACAGCCTACCTGGGAATCACAGCACCGGCAGGTATTAGAGTGAGCCGTTTCCTTGGTGTTGAAAGCGCGGAATCTTAGCTGTCAGCTCAGAGATAAAATACGGCTCTCTCCCTTTCTCTCTGTCTGTCTCTCGCTCTCTCGCTCGCTGCCATCTGTTGGTTTAATTGATCAAAAGTTTCAGAATATTCTTTTCAAATTTCTCAGCGTGTGAATCTAATTCTCCCCCCCCTTCCATTCCATTCCTTTTTTTTTTTTTTACAGAGCTTATATTTGCTGGTTTAAAGGTGGCATTATGAAGTTACTGTGAAAGTAGCATTACATGTAATTGCTAGGCACATGGAAAAAATAAATAAAAACAACCTGTAATACAAATGATATTAACTTGACTGTACTGTCCATCGCAGCTGAATGCCAAACCAGTCCTTGGGCATGGGCGTGTTTTTGTTGGCAGCTAATCAATGTAGCAGGAGATTAATAAGAACTGATCACCACTCAACCACTGAGCTTCAGAATAAGGACCAGAAGGAAAGATAGACACTACAGAAACTTCTCTGATTGGCAAACAGCCGTGGGTCGTAACAGACAATCACGCCAGTGGTCAAGGCAGGCATGGGGAAATGTTTGCTTTCCACACGTTGGATAACTTCACCCTTTTTATAACTGCAGTAGTTTGAGAGATGTAAGTAAAAACAGATGGTTCTGTTATGACAGGGATGCGTTAACATCTTGAAACTCAAATTAACGAGTCATTAAAAGGCGTTTTCCAACAAATAGAAAAAATGAAACAAAGCCGATGTTTCCTTTTCCTTCAAGTTCTTTGTCAGCACCCGAGAGATGCGAATGTAACCCGGAATACGGCCAGGCAGAACACAAGCACAGGAAACAATTAGTGAGCGTTTGCAGGCAGGCAGAACGTTTACTGCGACTGGCCTGGTACGGGCCACCTCCGGCTGGAGTGCACAGTGGCAAAGCACGACAGCTGACTGGCACCACGCACCCTGTCATCTGCAGAGATTTACGGCCCTGAGCGAACAATGGGATGCGTGAGACTCGAACATCAATGCTCTTAACAACGGCTTGTTCTGTTCGCTTCTTTTCCTTCCTTTCAGGGACTGCAGAGCACCCTTCCTCTGAGATTGCCCCTGAGCGCCGCTGTTTGCCAGTCCTGGGGGGTGAAGGGCCTGGCCTGCACTCTTTTTAGATGTGGCCAAGTCCCTCCTAAACATTCAGGAGGGGGCTAGAGAAACCATGCCAACGGTGATGGCCAACTGCAGCCCCAACCTGGCTGCTGGAGTTCCTGTCCTCTGATTCAGCTCCTTCAGTAGAGGATGATGATGTCAATTTAGAGAGGAGACAGAAAGCGAGAGAGAGAGAGAGAGGGAGAGGTGGACAGGACGGATTTGGGGGGCGGGGAGGGGGGTTGGAAGAGAGAGAAAGTAGACAGAGAAAGAGCAGGAGAGAATGTGAGAGACAGAGTAAGTGAAAGAGAGTGAGAGAACTGCACATCCATCCTCAATACAAAAATCACGTCGTAATGTCCGCAAAGATTGGGACATTTTGCCAGGATATTTGACACAATACTTGTTAGCGGTCTTCAATTGACAAGTTCGCTAGAGGTAAGAGGTTTCAAAGGTGACTGAAAACAGATCGGGATCTTAATGAGCGAGAGGACACCATCTGCATTTCTCTAACGGCCTTATTCACTCCTTAACTAATCCAGGGCAACCGAACACATCTTGTAATTTCACATTTCACCTATTTCATCCAGCTGGCTATTTGCAGGAGCATTTCAGAACGGGTACAGCTTGCATCAGGTCTAAAACAGAAATAGTCAATTCCTGAATTCAAACTTGCTCCCTCCTGGTCTCCAGTCCATAACCTCCGAACCAAACCCATGTAATTCAGATCAGCCTACGAATCTGCCCCTCATTGCTTGTGTCACATTAATACATAGAGATTTAGCTGGACTAATTTACTCAGTGTTTTTAGCTTAAACTGGGTCCTTCCACTCAAATTATTCGCTCCTTCGTTCACCAGATCGTTAATGGAATCCCTGTTATTGGCCTAAAAGAGGGGAAAGGCAATCTGTGTAATTCTGCATCGGTTTTCTTTCGGAATGGATTTAGGAAATCGGAGGAGAACAGGGTTGACTCAGCTAGACCCACGCTACACTGCTGAAGCTAATCCGGAGGCCCTCGCTGGTGGGCGTTTCTCCATGGGAGTTAACACTTCTGGTTTTCACGATGTCAGATGGGTACGGGTAGCTTGAGCCCCACACACCTCTCCATCGTCCTGCTCCATCTCGTCCTGCCCCATCGTCCTGTGGCAGTGTGTAAGGCCAACTTCTTCCACCAGTTTTGTCCTCCTTGGATTCTGCACACTCGCACGCGCATGCACACATATGTACACACACACACACACACACACACACACACACACACACACACACACACACACACACACACACACATATACACACACACACACACACAAGCGCGCACAAATCTACACGCACAGATTAATAATTCTAATTAGTATTCAGGGAGAAAAAAAAAAAGTAGAACTTGCCTCCGAGACCTGCAGGAACCTAATGTTTTATTTAAGGATTATGTGCATGCTAATGAGTAAATACAATATTTTAATCAAACAATCTTTAAGAGTAGTCTGCATTGTAGAAGTGAATATGGGCGTCGGTCTACAGTGCCACCAGGCACACAACCGCACGTCCTCTAGTCTACCACTGTGGAGCGTTTGTAATTAAAGGACATCCTTTTCCAACACTGCTCAGCCACAGGAGGGGAGACATAGGAAAGCTCACCATATTATTGGCGAAGGATACACAACTCCACACACGGCTACGACCCATGGAACAGTAACCGCCATGGGTGCGCACATGTTAATTATAAGCACACATTGTTATATCATATTGCGGAATTTGTGTAATCCTATTATTATAATCGTTCACTTAGTTCATATGTGATTTCACTGTTATGACCATTTTATCTCATTATTGTCATTTCATTGTATCTATAGTTTGTTATTATTTTATTAAAAATGATTTTTTGTATTTGTATTACTACTACTTATTGCTCATCGTTTAATATGATGAACCAGTCTGGGGCCTGGAATAAGCTTTAGTCTGGGGGGGGGGGGGGGGGGGGGGGGGGGGGGGGGGGGGGGGGGGGGGGGGGGGGGGGGGGGGGGGGGGGGGGG
>JAOYSI010008574.1:0-11436 GCA_025775065.1 Hiodon alosoides | reverse complement strand
CCACCCACTCAACTTCCAAACCCCACTATTTTCTCCCCCCACCCCCCCCCCCCCCCCCCACCACCACCCCACTCCTGTATCTTCCACTCACAAAGAAAAAGGGTTGACAAGTTCTTGTAGTTTCTGGCCAGTTCAAGAATGTTCCAACAAAAGCTCCCTTGTTCCAGGCCTACCCCTGTCAGACAGAACACTTTGATATTAAAAACTCTAGAAAGAGGGAGGGAGATAGAGGGAGAGAAAAAAAGATGAAAAGACCGAAAACAAACTCCCACTGTCTACTAAGCCAGGGTCTGTAGGTGTAACCCCGAAATTGACTCGCAAATATTTGTCCAGTCAAAACAAAATAAAACAGCACACTGACTTTTATGTAGTGACCTCAACCAGCCTCTGCCAGGGGACCTTAAGCTTCTATTATTATAATGAACACCTACATACTTCCCAATTAAGTCTTACAGGGGTTCGCAATATTACACACTTTCTTATTAACACCACTCCTGTGCAGGCATCTTTAACTGTACCCTGTGTCTTCCCCCAGGTGAAAACTCAGTTACACTTCCTTAAAACAATAGCAGCATGCGACTATATGCCCTGCCCTCAAGCATTTGTATCTGATAGCGTCAATGGCCAGTGTTTCCAGGGTGTGCCACTCAAGCAGGAACAGGAAACAGGAACACATTTACAGTATGCTTTCAGCTTTATGACTTAAGCAGTTCACGTAGGTCCTACACAAGGGTATAGCAAAAGTGTTGTCACCAACTCAAGTTAAAGCACCAGGCCACATATTTGGTCATTGTGCAATTTATGTACTAGGGGATTGAAATGTAGGGCATTTAACAATGTATTTCATAATGAAAATTTAGCAGATGATAAAAACCCCTACTTTTGCCATTGCTCTCATTTGTTTTTGCATCAATCCAAGACACAATCGAGGAGTACCTGAGATCATTGCTACCTTACATACACCGTTGAATGTGGGAAAAAACTATGCAACACAAAAAAACTCTGACATAAGCCAGTGCACTCTCTAAAATGTGTGTGAGGGGGTGCGGGGGGCAGGGATGACAAGTCCTGGCATGCTGCTTTCTCTAAAAGAATGCAGAAGTATATATTAATATAATAAGAGGGCTTTTTCTTCCTTCAAAGACGCCTGCTATTAGATCACTAGTACGAAGCCCTCAGGACACCTATAAAAGTGCTTATATTAGTGCAGACGATTGCTTAATTCGGTTCATACAAAAACGTAATTATATGAAGTCTAAACAGCAATTAATGATGTGATGGATGATATTATATGATAAACCATGAGCGCAGGAGCTAAATTGCAAAAAATGTTTTGAAATTCTTAGCTTAGCTTTTTTCTTCTTCAAATGAACTGCAGACAATGAACAGACACATCAAATGTAAACCACAGTAGGTAAAGATTGGTTCTGTTTAGATAAGACCATATAATGGGCTGATCCTGATATACAGAAAAAGTGGTATATTTTGGTTACAGACATCACCCCACAGTGCTTCCTTCAGCTAATTTAGCAGAGGGAGAAAAAAAAAAACAAAGCAAAAGTTGAGTTTGGACCCCAATCCAAAATAAACAACAGCCAGCCATTTGCAGCAGCAGCAACAGCAGCAGCACCATGACGTCATTTGCAAGGCTCTCTCCCTGACCCGGCTGTTGCCGGGGGCTCGTTTCTGACAGGTTCGTGCCTTGTAAACTGCTGCAGGAACATAATCGATCCCTGCGGCTCTGACAGGCTGCCGCCACTCTTACCTGCAGCTACGGGGACAGGCCCGGCCCAGCCCACGTGTAAATCTGCACAGGAATCCGTGAGAACTAGTCCGCTTCACCTGGCCTCGCAGTTATGAAGAGGGCGGAGACAATGTCACGGGGGGCCCCGATAGGCTCGTCTTTGTGACACGCCTCATCCAAGGCAGACACTCGGGCACCTCTCCGTGCTGCTCAGCGCCTCAATGTTCCTGCCGTAAACTTGTTCCACTCTCTGCGCTTTGTTGTGGACTGCTCACAGGTAGCGCTGATCTTTACCACTTTCGTCTTCAGTGACAAATACTTTTAAAGCCAGCTCACGCCAGAGCCACACCATTACCCAAAAGCTGGTTGAGAGTCCCTGGGAAGGGGCTGTTACCATGGAAAATAAGTAACACTTTATGAAAAGAAAAAAGTAACACTGTTATAAAAATCTATGTAGTGAGATCTTGTGTGGTATCGCCCGGGGCACTACTATCAGGGTTGTCTGAGTGGACTGACTGAAACTTCTGACAAGGGAATAGGGAAGGGAGGCAGTTGAGCGGTGAACCCTAATGTCTCACATGCGGCAGGGCTGTCAGCTACTCCCACTTTCTCTCCCCTCTTTCAGAGCAGTCGCAAGCGCTTACACCCTGTGCTGACAGAAATTAGCATTTGCAGCTCGTTTGGCAGATGTCTTAACGGGGCAGAGATGACAGACAGCAGCAGATTAAGAATCTAAACAGTGTCATTCGGAGTGGCACTCACAGAACAACCAAAACACTGAAGACTAGGGATAAATAAATGATGGGTAATTCAGAGCCATTCCATTACCAACCCGTTAGGAGAAAGCAGGCCTCCATGGATTGGGACAATGGTGTTGTGAAGCACAAGGCACAGAGCTGAAGCGGTTTGTCTGGGTAGTGTACGTAGTCTAGGTACACTACTCCATGACACCTCCTTTGGATCTCCTGTGAGTCAGTCAAGGTTTAGGGACACGTATGGTCACAATATCTGATGTGTTCGTAAAATCCTGCTGATGAGATCCATTCAATTTCTCTGTGACAACATAACAGGCCATCTGTGAGCCTCTGATGGTGTCCTCTGGAGCACGCGTGATTTTCGTGTGAGATGCCATCAGAACATCAACAACCTCCATCTGGCTGCACACAGGCAGAGAAGCAGCCAGAAAGCCCTCAGCACCCACCATATCACACAGTAGACATTAAGTAAGCTTTGTACAGAGGAGATATTACTCCAGAACCCAAGCAAATCATAAAATCACCTTATGCAACGCATTGGACATCATGGTGGATGAAACAGCCCATATAGTCCATCAGCTGCCAAGACAAATTTGAAAACAATGGTTCCTGCATTTGGCCAGGATACCAGGGTTAGCACCCTCCGCGTTTATGACACATGGCTTAGAGTCTGCTGGTGACAGCTAGTACTGCAGTGAAGTACAGGGAGGAACCAGGTCAGGAGTATCATGCCAAAATTCATGTTTGCATGTATTATGCAAAAAGAGTCCCACCGGTGGGGCAGCTCAGGGGACATGACCCATTCACAAACACCGGGGCACAAAACATGGTGAGTCGAAGTAAAAGAAAACTGGGCGGTCCATTAACCCATAAACTCCCTCTTTAAATTCTTCTTTATCACCCCCTCCTGTACCTGACGACAGAAACATAACACAAGCAGCCTGTGGTACTGATGGAAAATCACTGGACTGTGCCACTATACGTCATTTAGTTACTCTGATTAGGTTAAATACTACCCAGAAGTTTTCACAATAAACCTTATAGACCATATTGTTAACTGTATCGTTACCTTTGTATTGAATGGGTCAGTTACCACTGGCCAACTGTCGCATTCAATCAGCCACCTGGCTATCTTTGAAATGCTCCCATGCTGAGAAATTTCTAACCACACATAACTGGGAACTGAAAAGCAGCTAATAGTTGGTATGGCTGCATGCATTTATGTGTATATAATTCCACGTGTGTGTAAAACTATTTCTAAAAAAATTAATTTGTTCAAGAAAATAATGGGAAAAATGCATAAATCTCTTCTTATTTTTTTTCGTGAGCAGCAGTATGGAAGATAAACTAACCAAAAGGGCATTGCATTGTAGCAGTAATCTAAAACCCTGATAGGTCTTGAATGGGATGCCAGCTCGGCAGACAGCTATTAACTCACGACCACACGCGCCACATATTTCAACAGTTACCGCCACGCCAAAGCAGCGCTTAACCTTGTTATTTGTGCGTGAACAAATGTTCCACAGGAACAATCCGGCGGGTCCCGGAAACCAATAGGGCCATGTCATGATCCTACAGCTGCGCCATGCTGGGCTTGGAGAGAGCAAGCTTTGTGCACTTACTCCTGCATTAGACTCGCGAGCGTTCTCCATGCAAACATGCAAATAGATGCAAGGCCGTGAATGTCTTAATTGAAAAGGTCTTTCTGTCTCCCAAAATAATCAAGGCCTGCTTGTCTTTGTGAGTACTTTCCCGGGGGCCAAAACCTTCACATTAAACAAGCAGTGAAAAACTCCACAAATTTCAATTCAAATTAGCCTGAAGTGCGGATACATTATTAAAGAGTTTCCTGTATACGGCACAAATGAACGCTTAAGGGATCTCCAGGAATGTGTTATAATCAGTAATTGATGCCAACATAATGAAAATTTACCACCATATTTTACTTAATGTGAACTTCAGTGGAAAGAAGCATTTTTCAAATGCTATTTGCTCCGTTGCACTGATGTTCAAATTAAGTAAAAAAAAGTTACTTACAATTACTTGTCAATTACTGATTATACTTTTTAAACAAAATTTTTACTTGAAAAAATGAATAAAGTATAGGGTAAATTACGACATCCCAGCAGCTACAGTTTAAGGCTATCCATTTTTCTGTGGGGGAAACTCGTATAGACTAGCAAACAATACTGGCAAAACCGTTTTAGGTCAGTTGGCTGGATGCCGTCAATAAAGACATTTATTCTGCATTTTCTACATAATACAAAAACACACATTTTCTACATAATACAAATGTATATATTGATCTGTCATTTTATTTTCATTTTACAACTCTACATATGTAATGCCAGGGATACAAACAGGTAAGGGGTAAAAAAGGTGAGAACATTGCGCGGTGAGCCCCCCCACCAAGAAAACTTTCTCCTCGGATCTACATGAATCTCGTAGGTAACCTATTTTGATCTCAAAGCGGTGAATTTCACCGAAAGGTGAGGAGTTCGCACCTCTGAATACTGATGCTGTTGCCCTTTCTTTATTTTTATTGTTAAATCTATGATACATTTCTATTCCGAGCAATTGATAAAACATGGAACTTGGCTTTAGGGTTTAGAAGAACAGATCGGGAAAGACAGAACTGGATGGCTCTCATAATTTTCTGCGGTCTAGCAATCAACTTGAAGTCACACCATAACTGTGGGCATATTATCCAGGATGACAGCTTTGTATGAAGAGCCAGGGCTCGGGACATCAGCAATACTTGGGCATTTAAGACTGAGACTCATATAGTGTTTTTTTTTCAGGGTTTATGCAATATTTAAAGAGCGTTATAAAAGCCAAAGATTTTGCTGATTGGTACCTCCGGTGTCTCTTTAGAGCCCGCAGCCTGGCCTGTAGCAGCAGTGTAGTTAGCTGAGGGAGGAGCAGAACAGGTGGATCAGACTGGAGACCGAAGTGCCCCAAAGCCGCAATATGAAAGTCGTGTTGAACAGGAGGGGTCAGAGACGAGAGGAAGAGACCCAGCAGCAGCAGCAGAGTCAAGCCCGTGGTCCACGGCAGCAGTGATGTGGAGGTCCCGCTCGCTGCAGAGAAACCCGACACGACCAGGCTGGGAGCTAGAGTCCGCAGGACCGCCATCAACGTGGGCCAAACCTCAGACTGGAAGTTTGGAAAGCCAGGTGGAGTGACTGCATTTCCTGAGTCCGCCTCATTTAAACTCACAATATGGAACACATTACGTGCACACACAGACACACACACACACACACACACACATACACACAAGCACTGACACACACACTCACACACACGCCTGGATACACACACACTCACACACTGTGACATACACCCACACACGCTCTGACACACTCACACACACACACTCACACTGACACACACGCACACAGACACACACACATAATCACTCACACACAAACATGCACTGACACACACACGCACAGACAGGCACCCAGACTCACACAGACAGACCTACACACACATATACACAGACAGACACACACACACACAGACACACACACACAAACAAAGACACTGGATTCCTAGCTTTTGCGTTTAAGGCTCTGCTGGAAAATGCTTCTTTTTCTACTCTTAATGGGTCAAAATAGCCTGGTTAAAAATAAGGGTCTTGGCTATGGATAAATTCCAGCTTAACCCTGGAAGATTAATTATCAAAAATATGCTAGATTTGCAATGGATTAGAGTCTGCTAGAGACTTTTTGTTCTGCAGTTAAACTTACTTGGTTTTAGTACTGCTTACCATTGTCACGGTTCACCTTCACCTCTTCTGTTACTCCGTCACCTTTTTTCAGTCAACTAATTAATCAATTAACATTCCGCTAACTCATGTCTACTGTTTCCTTGTTCTTGTTTTTTCATGTACCTGGTTCCATGCAATTAGTTATTAAAGTTCATGTTTATTTTGGAATACTACTAAGTCTCCTTGCCTCTCCGTGCCTCGAAAAGCCATGTCTGGCCGGGACTAGTTCTGCGTGGGAGCTGCAATGTGCAGGGAACTCCATTTTGAATGATCTGCTGGCTTTCATTCTGCCTCACCTCTTAATTGTTTAACTGGAGTCATTATTTGGATTAGTCATCCCCTCGCTTGGTGTCCCAGGTGATAATTGAGGGATGCCTGTAAAACCAGCAGACCCTGAAACCCTTAAGTTCCCAACCCATGCATTAGACTGAGACTGAGCCTTCAGCTGGGCCTCAAAGAGCGGTTTTGTGCTGCGTTATCGTGGAACTTTGTAGGCCATAATTTCAACTGTTTGTAATTAATAGCTAAACTCTTTCTGTGAACCGAATAACTTCTGTTTCAAAACATGGGAGGTGTTTTAGTATGCACTGGACCAACACAATCTTTTCTGGGGCTCTCAGATTTGCTCCAAAGTCCAAATTGTGCCAGATATACCACACTCAACAGTCCCAGTTCACAGACCACAAACCTCTTCGAGCACAAGCAACTTAGGACAAAGCTGCACAGATTTATTTTATTTGGAGGATGTCTGTTTAAATCCTGACAAAAGAAACGATTAAGAATTCACAATGCCGAACTTGAGTCCGAGCACATTCCAATACAAGAAACTAGAATGATGTTGAAATGGTTTGATGACAAAAGTCATTTTGACATGAAAAATGTGGAAAATATATTTTACATAATCTGAATTAAAAATAATTACATTTTTTGGAGGATGTCTGTTTAAATCCTGACAAAAGAAACGATTAAGAATTCACAATGCCTGTCGGCCTACATATGAATATTAAAAATGGGAATGTCCTCACAGCCTACCAAATGGTAAAAGAAAAAAAGTCAGTGTATGAGCAGAGACTGAAAACCCCCAGGCAAGAGTTTATTGTAAAACCCACTATTTCATTAATTAATCCATCCATTTTCAAAACCACTTATCCTGGTGAGAGTCGCAGGGACGCTGGAACCAATCCAGGCACAAGGCAGAGATACACCCAGGACGGGACGCCAGCCCATCGCTGGACAACACACACATACACAAACACCTACAGGGCAATCTAGCACAGCCAATGAACCTAACCCACAAGTCTTTGGACAGTGGGAAGAAACCGGAGGGCCCAGTGGAAACCCACACCGACAGGCGCCCAAGCCGGGACTCAAACCCAGGACCCCTGGCGCTGTGAGGCAGCAGCTTACCAGCAGCCCACCCCTCATTAATTTATTTTCCTCTAAATTTTTATCCAGAGTTCTATCTGAATCTGAGCATTAAAATATAAGACATTGAATTAAACATTAATTTTAAAAATCATATAGAACTCCTTCACTCAAATTAACCAAGACTATTTGTGTTGGTAGATGACAAAGCTTTTTATCAAAAATAGATTTGATCTTATCAGCATACCTAATAGGAAAAGATTAAACTCCGACGAGAGAAAAAACAAAACAAAAGTGGCTACCACCCACACCGAGCAGCTCTGACAGCCTTCAACAGGGCGTGCAGCAATAATAGTTAACGGATTGTGTGCGCTAGCCCTCTGCGCTTGCTGGCTAACTCCTGGCTTTGGAGGATAAGAAACACTCAGGAATGTTTCGAGGCTTTGGCACTGCGAAAACCTTAATCACAAGCTTTCCAAATCATACCTAATAAAGGTCATTAGTCACACTCACTTTATATATGCGTGCATATGAACTTCGAGATTGGAACTACAGTCCCATTAGGTCATACTGATTTTTTTTTTTTTTTTTTGTGATACCCAAAATGCAACAATAAAAATCTGGAACAGTTCGCACTTGAATCTGAGTACGTTCCAATACAAGAAACTAGAATGATGTTGAAATGGTTTGATGACAAATATTATTTTAACATGAAAAATGGAATGGAAAATATATTTTACATAATCCGAATTAAAAATAATTTAAAAATGCATTGCAATGCCAAACCCTTACCTTAGATTCTTCTTTTTTTATTATAAAAAGTATAGTCCCAGTCCTGTTCGAAGATGAGCGTTCTAGCCATGCTTTTACACTGTATAGAACGATTGCCGGTTTGCCTGACGGTCGTTGACAAAATCAACGCGCAAAAGTATCTAAGACGTTGTAGGTAGAGTATGGCTTGTATGGCAAGCAAAAACGTTTCGCTTTTTTCCCTGTTATATACCGGTACTATTTTCTCAGACAGCGGTTGCATTCTCATTAATTCGCTTAGTGAATAAAAAAATATTTTAAATAGAAATATACATTGTTTTTATACATGGCAACCATTTTATACTCCGCTGTGCATTGTGATAAACATATTTTTAACAGTGTTATATTCACGGTATATATCATGCTTAAAATTTTTTTTAAAAAATGTTTATTTAATGGACAGGGTTTTATCTTTTAGTTTTTTTTACTTTTTAACTTTTAGGTTCTTTATATTTTCTGTGTTTGGCATACATAAATACGTACAAAGTTGTCTGGAAAATCAACTCCTGTTTACTTTTCTAAATGAGTCTAATTACTTGCCCCACAAGCCAGCAGTATCCATCATTAACCCCTGAAAAGATGTCGGCTTGGTCCTCAGCCTAAACAGAAACAAATACATGCAATAGCCCTTTAATTGATGCCATCTGCTTACAAGACTTCTACTTCAAGTTTTAAAAAAAAAGCTTCCACAAATATTTTTGATCTTTCCAGAGAAAAAACAGGATGCTTTCCCAGAGATGCAGCTGAATGTGCTGTAAACACTGCATTCACCCACTAAAGCCCAATTAGGCCCATGTACTGTGGTTTACTATGTAATCTGTGAGCTATGCGTCTCAGCTCCTCACTACCCAATATAATCGTCTGCCAGTTTGTTTCCAGTAGTAATTTTGCCCCCCTTTCTGAAAAAATAAAACTGACAGAAAAGAACAGGATAATCTCCTCCAGTTGTGTGGCAGAAAAGGAGAAGAGGAACCATTTGAACTTCATGGAGGGTTGGGTGTCAGACAGGGTGCAGAAATATAAGCTTTGTCAGTCATGTTCTTCTGGAAGGCCACGCAGGAACACACTGGAGCCACCCACATTTTCTAACTCCTCAACAATTCAAGATTGTGAATGTTATATTCCACAAATGTAGCCAACGTTTAGCATACTCTTCTTTATGACTGTTTGTTCCCCATGCACCGAGGGAGCCTACACCGACTCCAATTGGAAGAGAGAATAAGGCCTTCAGAAAAACTGGACAGCTGTAAAACCAACCCACCTCAGGTCATAATTATCACAATAATTACATTTTTTTAAAGTTTTAATTTCCCTGAGCAAGTCATGAAAATATTTTATACTCAGGATCTGTTGCTCAGTGTTGGCAGTAAAGCACATGGCCCCGTCCATTCAGACAACCAATACCCACAATTAGGCAGGAATTAAGCACCGCCACATCCACCCCTACTGCAATTTAATAGACTTTCCATGGCCCTTTTAAAGCACAACGTTTGAGTGCAAGTTCAGATATGAACGGACCGACTCTTTTTACCCACTATCTCCTTGGTCTCAACATAATAATACTTGTTGTAAAGAGCAACGTTGCTGCAGCCGGGACGCTAACCACAGGCATCGCGCATTAAGGTGAGGTCCTGCTGTCTGCTGAGCAGGCACACACCAGTGCCAGCCCGCTGCGCCCAGGCCACGCAGCCTTCTAGAAGAACTGGAGAGTTGCTTCATCATCCTTGGTAACTGTCCCACTTTAGATTCTGTATTTTTAAAATATACTCGAGACTGGTGAGTTGGTTCTTTGGGCTCTCAAGGTTCGAATCTTAGTTTCTGGACCTCTGCGATGGTCATTTTCTTTCATCACTTTCCTTACATAAGATACAAAGACAGCCGTGTTTTGCTCTGAGTTATTTGCAATGACACCTCCCACGTGTTTAAAGTGATTGGTGGGAAGAGCGGACACTGTGGAAAGTAAGTCTTGTCGGCCCCTGTGTGGCTCAGCTGGGGAAGACGCTCACGTCACCATGAGCTGGGTCTTACGGTTCATGTCTGTAGGTCAGCATCTGGGTCTTGACTAGGCCGACTGTGGCTGGGACACAATGTGCGATGATCCACAGAGCTTAGGTAGGAGGGGCTTAAAGCGGCTCGAAGGGGGTTCGGCTCACAGCGAACAAGCCCCCTTCGGCTTCCTGACCGCCTGCAGGCTACCGATGCTGCTGGTCAGGGATGTAGCTCTCCTCCAGGCGGCGCTGAACCTGCAGTATGTTGAATGAAAGGGACTGTGCTCCTTCTCTCCCTCATTTGTGGTTGCTGGAGTTACTGCTGTTGAGCCCAGTTAAATGTGTACTAAATATGTACAAACCTACTCCAAATTAAGGTGAAAACGAGAAAAAAGGAAAGGTCAATTGAATTTTAAATTTTTAAATGAAGCATCCCAATAGAATTCTTTGATATGTGTTCTATAATGATCTTATCATTAACAGTCTAGAAAATGTATTTCCCAAATTTTAGCAAATGACTGCAATCATGCTGGTAGCCGGTACTTATTTCATCATAAACTAGAATTTGGTCAGCTCTAATTCTATCATGAAAAGCTAGGGTAAAAAAAGTGACCCTGAAATCTGTATACATACATAAAACCTGAGGTCACTAATCTAGATGAGATTATTTAAATAACGAGCCACTTTTACTCAGTTCACTTTACTCAGGTAAGAACGGTCCACTGGAACACAGAACCTGTGTTGATCCAGAAAGGGGCACAGGCTATTTAACCGCCATATCCAATGTATCAACGCTCCGTAACAATTTATTTTCCAAAGACCCTTCAATATGAAATGTGGCTTGAAAAAGCTAAAAGGAAAAGGAAAAGGAAACTCTATTCATTAAGGACAGAATGAACGGCACAAGCAGAATAAACGTATAATGCCAATACTTTATTATCAATGTGTGAATGCTGTTAGCTTTTTGTCTGGGTGTTAACATATGAAAACCATACACCA
>JAOYSI010008573.1:0-11437 GCA_025775065.1 Hiodon alosoides | reverse complement strand
TATATATATAAACCCTGTCCATAAAACATGATAACGTTTTTTTTGTTTTTTGGCAGCTTAATCTAAAATTAAATTAATTTATTTTACTCATGGCAGCCATAACCTTCCAGCTTAGAGAGAGAGAGAAAAAAAGATTAATTTACAACACATCCCTTCCATAAAACTTATGGGCTTATTTTGCCTTATTCTTTCCTGGGCTCTGGACATTAAGATGTTAAGACCTTCACATTTATTTGAACGGCCTACCATGGAAAATAAAAAAGGCGTGAGAAAACGTAGTTTTCAGATGAAGTTACATTCATGATGTTTATCCTGTGTTTAGTTATAACTTCTCCCACCGCCCTGCTGAAGGGGTTGGACCTTATCGATAAGCAGTGATCAAGTGCAGGACGACCCTCTTTGCGATATGAGGACTTCCACCGAGCGTGTGTCCAAAGGAAGAGAAAGGGCTAAGGTGTGTCCCTCCGATGTTATTTTTAATGGGCCCAAGATCCCACAGAGCGTGCAGAGACACAGCAAGGATGGAGTTAAAAGAAAACAACCAGAGAGCAAACGCAATCAGGAGATGGTGGAGCAAAGTGTTGTCGGAATCAGCAGTAAGGCAGACGTGTGGTTGGAGGTGAGGTAATTCACAAGGCCTATGCCCTGGGATTGACAGATTTATAATAGCCTCTTTTCAGTTTAGATGCAAAAAGAATTGAAAAACTTGGATCATTGCCAACTGTTCCACAGCCTCTCTGACAAAACCTGAAGTATGTGGGGGGGTTTATCAACTTCATCAAAGTCATGGAGACCTTACATTGCCCTTCAACAGAATGAATACACATATTCAGTATTCTCAGGGGTAGCTTCAGTCAGGTGGCATCCAGGAGAGTAAGCCCCGTATTCACTAAACGTATAAAACAGCTGACCAGGTAATTAGATTTCATATTTTCAGATGTGCATTTACACGTGGTATATGGCACTTTTTAAAATAATCTAAAATACATATGATTTGTTGTAGCTGCATTGGTACAGACGTGTGTGCAGATTTTATAAAATATTTTTCTAATTGTAAGTTAAAATAAATGTTTTCTATAACTCCTGGTCAGAATAAAATCCTTTAAAACACATTTAACATAATGCAGCCTACCCAAATGAATTTAGTTGAGCACAGTTACAGTCCACAGTGGTATGCCGAACTGCAAATGCAATGACCTAAACTGACATGATGGAGAATGTGATGAGCTAAATACGGGCAGTTTTGGGGTTTTTTTTTAATCAATACACCATCTCCCCAACCACGTAATATTCTTGAGAATTGCATCCCCTTGTCACACGTTTGATCATTGAAATTGATCTGTTCTAGTTCAACAAACTTACGAAATGGCTGTAAGATATTATTAAACTGAAGTGGATAAAATATCAACAACAAAAAAATTGTGCCATGAGAACCGCTTTTTGGAACGTCTCTAATGCTCTGAAACACCTAATTTATATGCAAATTTTGCGCTGATTTACCTCCATACTGTTATCGTCCATTTCGCTCCAATCCACTCTGCTCCAGTCCAGTGGTGCGTGTCGTGAGGCTTCATAACGGTTCAGAAAACCTGTTCAAAAGAACATTGCTTCGATGTGCACCCACTTAAATTCTGATGGCAGATTTCGTAAAAACATAATGAGGCAATAATGATTAAACGTTTAAAATCGAACAATCGGTTAAATAATGAAAATGTCTCCTACCTTTTGCCAATTAAACATTTACCTGGCAAAGTTATTAATGCCACCTCTCAAAAGTTGACCCCTACAGCTGTATAATGGAGTAAGTTATCAGGTAGGTGCTGAAAACGTGGTGAAAAATATATATTTATGTTAGCAACTTTTTAACGGTGAAATGTGTCATTACAATTGTTCTAAGAATTTGTTTATTCATGTTTACGCGTGGGCAAGTAATGATAATTGCCTCGATTTTCGCACAGAATTCCAAACGATCACAAAACACTGCTCTCTGCTGGAGGGATAATCTACGAGCTACGGTATACGGTTCTTTTGAGAATCATTGGAGCAAAATGTTGAGAAGTTAGAAAAATAAGATAATATAGCAAAAATTTAAATAGATTAACTTGGATACTGTATACAATGCCTCCTAAAAATAATTGTACATTTAAATGGTTAAAAATTAGCCAAACTCTATCTTTTAACTACATTAACTACACTTGAGAGTCCTGCTTCAGCGGTTTTTATTGAACAATAAATAATAAAACGATCTGTAAATTGCACAAGTTGTCTGAAGGAAATATGACAAAAAGCTTAACTTATTGAAGTGGTTACTCCTACTCAAGGGTTCCCTTACAAAAAAGTCCTGTGATTTACTGCAGGAACCCTGTATAAAATTCCAGCAGGGTTTTCAGGATTTACTGTGCACAATAAAACATGCCTTTCTGAAGTAACATTATTTATAAACCAAGTTTCCTGAAGGATTGCTTCAGCTTGTGGAATTGACCAGCATGTGGGCTCCTGTACAAAAACAATCAACAAACCATGTAACTTTGTCAAATGTATTGTCACTTAAAATAAATCACAATTCATTTTTATCTGTAAAAAAACAAAACAAAAACCAACAACAAAAAAAAAAAAACATTGATCTGTTTATAACAGCAGATGTGTGTCGCTATGTGCAGGATAACTGAAAACCTACAATCAGAGCCAGGAAAAGTCATTTCTCTCCAGCTACGACTGGATGGCAGGAACACCTCGGTTGCGGAAGATATCCCGAACGGCAGGAACTCTCATCATCTCGCTGGATTTGCCCAAATCCACGGTTAGCGTCCATGGCCGATAATACCTTCGCCTTTGCCACACCTGCTGCTACCTCTTCTAGAGGGACCTCTATTCGTTGCTTTGTTAAAATCCCGTGGGATCAGTTGGCTCGGTATGTTATCGAGGCCTTTCTTCCTACCTGTTTGTTTTCAGGGCTACTGACGCTTATCTGGGCGCGTGAACCGCCGGTGCAACTTTGGGATCAGTCTTGAATGGATGGCGCACATCTCAGTCGTCTTCATACTCACTAAACATGTCAGTGTCTGTCGCTTTTTCATTATTAGAAACATTCTGAATCAAGTCTAGTTTAAGACCAACTGACCATCCAAGCATTGCCTGAATTTCCATTTAGAACATTTTCACCATATATTTATTGACGTTTAAGCGTTTTCCTGCTCTTAGGTGCCATCTCCTGACCAAAATATGTAACTAATTTACAGCAGGATTTTAAGTCGCGCCACTGTTCTCTCGGTGTGTATTTGGTTGAAGTTTGCTACTTTTAACTGCGCAACATGTTCTGTTTTACTCTGTTCACACAATAGTTCAAATGGAATCTTTATTTTTTACTTCGTCCATGAACTTCGTACACGAATACCTTAGCATCGCTACGAAGTGTTTTTTTTTAAGGTGACTCTGGCTCACCTCAAAATCTTAGGGCTAATCGCTTTGGCTTTTTGAAAAGCACTAGAAAGAAACAACGTTGATCCTTCAGATGGAATTTGCATTGATACCATTGCCCACAACGGTCCAAAATAAATTAATTCATAAATAGAAATAAAACATGTAATATTTATTTATTCAATATATTGTTTATCAATGTACACATGTACTTAATACATATTTACGTTTTTAGGATGACTAGACACATGGCAATGAAGAACAAAAAGAAAACTTTTAAATAAAATAAAATCTATCCAGGTGCAAGGATTACTAAAACTAAGTTTATAATTTCGGTTTTGTGTTTTGCACTATAACATTTAAAAAAAAAAACAAATAACAACAACAACAACACTGAGTGATCTTCATAAAGTTAATTAACTTACATTGTCCCATATATACAAATGCAGTCCCTGACAGTAAACAGACATTCTCCAAGTTCTTTTTTTGTCCAAAGTGACGAAGTTATTTTGGTAAGGTAGTTCCACTCAAACGTATGCCTTGTAGCTTCATCCCTGGAGATTCTATATAAAACATAAAAAAATAAAATCATGTGAATAAATAAATAATCATAATATTAATTAAAATTAAAATGTAAAGCTTATTTTTTCCGTCCAATTTATAGAAACATACTTAAAACACTTGTCACATTTGTTATATTCTCCCCTTGTTCATATTTGGCCTTCTTAAATTATAATGGACGAAAATTATAATGGAACGTTCTTTCAAATTTAAGAACGGAAAATATACTGCTCATAGGCTGCGGTTTGTGCTTTCCCAGAGATTAATGACTTGTGAGGAGGAGACACACGAGACATGTCCGTGTCTACTGTTAAATGTGATTCTGTTGCCGGCTGTCGTTTCTTCAGTTGAAATAAAGACATAATTGTGCACATTGCGAAGCAGTTTATGGGGAATATGGTTGCAACTGATGTTGTCATGAAGGGGAAATGGCCCTGTTCCACACTCTTTGCTAGGACTATTCAGTTTACTTTATACCTCCCAGCGGGTTTTAAGTGTCAGCCGAAGACATAGAGGCAGTTCCTCCATTTTAGAAGCCTAATTCAGTTATATAACAAACAGATAGTGAAATTCTTATATTTACAAATCATACAGCAACCACCATACAAATACATATTAATGTATTTGTATGTTTCACAACCTGCCGGAGGAAAGGTGGTATGAGGTGCATAGGCTTAGCATAAAAGATTATCACTTAATTGTCGTCATTGCAAACACGTGTTTTACCTCCGACTTTTCGATTGAGTTATACTGTTATACTTTTAATTCGGCACGAGATGACAAGTTTACCTCGACAATATCGAACCGGAAGTGGATTCCTGCTTTGGTAAAGCGGTTTTTTAGAACTATGTAATATTTAACGTTTCCTTAAAAATTTAAATATTCCAAAGGAACTTTTATTATGAACAATTTAGCATCGCGTGAACGATGAGTATTTTTTTATTATAGTACCAGGTATACCCTTTTTAAAGTCACGCGATTGGTCGTCTTTTGATGACGTTTCATATTTACTTCACACAACAATTGCGAAAACATGGCGGAATTGGACGGGTCTAACAACCCTTTAGTATGCTAATACATTATTTGTAATATACTTTATTTAACTGACACTACTTGTATCGCAGTTGCTTTCTTTTACTTATTTAAAAAATATGATATTTGCAGTGTGGCTCAATGCAGTTGCATATCGTAGATTAACGCTGGGACCCGTATAAAAACCATATGCTATTCACACTAATTTAAATTGTATTTATTATGTAACTATCTTGTTTTGTTTCTTCTACTTATATGAACAACTATTTCATACAGTTATGTAAAGTGCGATTTGCAAGATAACCAAAGTCTTGATTTTGTTCCATCCTAACTTAATGTCAAGACAAATGATCAGAGTATAACAGACTATATCGTCTGATTTAATCAATTTGATGAGAGCAGTGTCATGTTTTTAGTTTTGCTGCTTCCTACGCAGCATTTAAAAAATATATATATATATGCCCTAATTCAATGCTTTAGTTGAAGTGCTATTTAAAATATTAAATCTGTACGCATGAACCTATATAAACCGAGGGTGCGAGCCCCGGAACTGAGGACACAATCCTCGTTAGCAGTTTGCGGAGCTCGCTGATGTCTCTATTTCAGACGGCGTTCCAGTCGCCTCTCCACAACACTACGAGGAGTTATCTACACTATTGTAAGATATGTTTGGTTAGAGAAGAAGGGGGGAATAAAACATGCCGTTTTTTGTTTTTTTAAATATCCACCCAACAGGTGGTAGGTCTATATAATTAATTAACTTCATGATAATTAGCATCCGTATATCTAATCGATGTACTTGTCAAAACAATTTGACCGAAGTGAATATTTTTTCAGTAGAACTTATTTTTTTTTTTAAATCTTAGGTGTAACTTCTCTCCCTAAAAATCAAGTTACAGTCTAAACAATTGTTAGAAGTTACAGACTTGTTTAGCCAATACGAAAGCAGTAGACTTATTTATTTATTTTTAGATATAGCAAATTTCTTCTGGCTTCTTTGTCCATTTGTTGCAGCTCAGCATAGCCTCTTTACAACGCAGTAAATGTTCCAATCTTGTATGCTTTTCCTGCAGTTGAGAGATTTGAAAGCGCGGGGGGAGTTAATTCGTGTGTTGTATCCTAAAGAAAGCTCAGCATTATTAAAGGCTGTAAGTATGAGCACAGGTTTCACAATATACTTGTACCACACAGCCAGAATAGTACTAGTTAGCAATTACAATATTATAATAATAATGATGATGATGATGATGATGATGATGATAATAATATAAGAATTTCCTGTGTCCTCTCCACTCTATATTTTTATTATACTAAATAAGAAAGTAAATATGTTAAACTATTTAACTATATTACTATAGGGGGACTATATTGGCTTGATGTAAATCTAAGTCATTTTTTTTTCCCGAGATTGTTGCAAGGTTCTTCTGCAGACAGTGAAGGAGATGGAGGTCCGCAGTTTGCCGAGGTGTTTGTGATCATCTGGTTTGGCTCTGTGATTATCACACTTAATTCTCCATTGCTGGGTGGTACTATTTAAGTCTCCATAGACTCCTCCTTATGGTTTTTTAAAATTTGTTATTTTGACAGTGCTTCGTTCTGCTTGCATGTACAGACGAATGTGGTATTTTGGGACAGGGGGTTTGTCTTACTCAGTCAGTTGTAGTTTGAATCACTTATTGGAATGTAAAGCGGATTCTTTTTATACCTGTAATTTACGCGAAAATGAACAAAAAGCAAACGACGCTGTTGACAAGGATACAAATAGAACAGATGCTGAGAATGAAGGAAACCACTTGCTGCGTCCCCTTCTCCAGTTCCCTCTTCCAGATCCTGTGTGTGCTTGGGTACTGCATTTTGCCACTGACTGAGGCCATGATTGTCTGCAGACTGTTACTGCTGGGGGGGTCTGGCACTGTCAGCTCTATCCTTAGACTTATCCTAGTCTTCACCTCTTTCAGCTGGTCCACATTCGGTAAGTCATGTGACTTTTTGCCCTCACCTGTTCTGATGTTACTAGTCCTGGCACACTGGGGGACAGTAACAGATCTCTTCCAGTAGGTGGCGGCATTGTGATTCAGTGTCATGTCTCCGGTAATCGTGGAGTCGGTGGGAAGTCTTGCGTAAAATGTTGACTGAATGTTCTGGCGCTGCTGGGTTTTTACCCTCGGGCTTGTGTGCGTCTCTCTTTTTTTAGCCTCCACAGCTTTCTTGGTTGATAGCCAGCCTCCCAAGCGAAATCTGCTGGGGGCCTATCCCGTCTTCCTCTCTTACTTTGTCATCGGCTGAACAGTCCACGTCCCAGCAGCACACCTCGAAGGTGTAAACTCTTTGAACTCTGTGACAGGCAGAAACTTTCCTAAATTGAGTAAAGGGATGTACTGAACTTACACTTGCGTGGTCTGTGTGTATTTAGGGGATGGATGAAGGCTTGTGTGTGTAATCTTTGTGCAGGAGAAGGCTGACAGCTGCGATCGGCCCTTCCCTTCGTTTGACAGCACAGGTGTGCGTTGCGCACTGTAGTGAGTCTGATTTACAGTTTAACCACCAGCATGACGGACACCGGCTCCTGGTGAAATCAGGATGGTTAGTCCACTTAGGAAGTCAAGCTGCTGCGTCACCTTTCTCTCCCACCTAGTTTCCTTTATTCTTTCCCTCTCATAGGGCAAAGAAGCTCCATTTTTAACACAGTCACACATTTCATGGTCAAACTGTTATGAAAGCCATGATAATTTCTCTGAGTAATGAAAAGTCATTGTACATTCATATGTTAATTTGTGAATTAATTCCAGCTGGCTCTCCCCCATATCTTTTTAATCTCAATTTTTACATTCTCTAGTGGCTTTTTCCTGTACGCCCAGGCAGGGTGGTTAGCTGTTCTTTCCCCATAGGTTGGAGTAAGCAATGTCCACACAACGATATCCATTTCAATCGCTTCGTTGTCCATTTAATGAAACGCCCACGGGAAGTTTAAACACTGAGTGATATTAACAGGTAACCACACCCACACCACTGGTGCACACCTTCATCTAGTGGTTTGAACAATCATTACGTTTGTCTCTTACACGGTCTGTCCAGACTTTGATGTTTGACACATCAAATGTGTACCACTGTGTGTGTGTGTGTGTGTGTGTAATTATCACACCTGTTCCCATTTGACTGTTCGTTGTATTGATCAGAATTTGCATTTATTGACCATGGTCTGGTTATAATTCTGTTGAAAGTTCATAAAGAATACTAAGAAAGAGAGGTTGTGTGTGTGTGTGTGTGTGTGTGTGTGTGTGTATAAAATGTTGTGGGTGTGCAAGGTCAAATCAGAAATTGCCTGAATGTTAATTTCTGTACCTTTGGACATGGGATTATGGTTTATATTTGCATACAATTATTCATGCTGCAAATTTCCAATTTCAGAGTGTTTTGCTGGACTGTAATTTTGTATTGTTTCCTCTTTATCTTCATTAACATGAGCACACAATTAAAATATGCAGCGTTGGCCTCTTTGAAACTACAACTTGTTTGCTTTAAGAGCGAATGTTAGAACATTAATGGATTTGGGGAACTCTGAATATTATCAGCACCACTGGCGGTACAAGTAAAACTGAATACACCAGGGATATGCCATCAGATCATGCTGAGAATGTATTAAACATTTATGGCAGTGATTGCAGGAATTGTGCTTGAAAACCAATCCTGTAAATGAATACTAGATGTGCTTTGTGCTAGATTTGTAAAGGGGTACTATACTCTGCAGATTCCAGTGGCTTGAAATTTAACGCTGCTTTAAAACTGCCAACATTTCTCTTTATGACAGCAGAGTTTGGCTGTGAGAGTCTTTTTGTATATTTTATACATTTTATGTATCGAATTTTCTAACCACCTGCAGTCAAATTGACAGTCAATTGATACAGTTTGGACACACTATATTACGTCTGAATACAATTGCGAAACGAAGCAGGTTGCACCGGCCGCTATATAATGCTTTGTTACAGGGGGTGATTACTCGCCTCCTTTAAGCGGTATTTCGCATCAGCGTTTTAGTTCCTCCTCCCCTTCAGTAAACTTCGATCTGGGAATGAAATGGAAACCTTGCTCTGTTGTGAGGGCAGCCATGTAGTTCTGCTCGCTCTGATACTAAAAGCTTTTCAAAGCTAAAACCTTTGTTGTGCCGTTTCGTTTGTTCTTTACTGGCTGAAGCAACGGGCTGACACGTCATTTATGAAAGAAAATGAGCGATAAATGTATTGTTCTCAAAAGCCAAGGATAATGAAATAAACAGCAGTACTGTAAATCATTTTGATGTATTTATACTTGTTTTTTTGTATGTACAATATATCTGGCGCTCTTATTTTTTTCCTCTTTATTTTCTTATTATTCTATTCTGCTCATTTTCTACATGTGGCTCGGACAAATTATTAGCTGTCATGGCCTTTTGTTTTATTGTTACTCAGGCGCCCCCCCCCTCTTAAATGAAATGGTGACAAATCAAATGAAAAAAAAAATGAAAAGTGGATGCTGAATGAGAGCAACTCACCAACTCAGTAATTTTAGCCTTGACGTGGCTGATTTTAATGCGTTTTCTGCCCCCCATATGCCCTGCCATGACGTTTGAATATTGGTCCCTTTTCTACACCTTCGTAACATTGCTTGCCTGTATCGCGTGTATTTTAAGGCCCACGACAATCGCCTTCGCGGTTTTCTTTCTGTAAAACTGAAAAAATCGGCCAATTGTCCGTAATTAATCTGCGCAAATTCCTGCCCACCATTGAGCTAATAAGCACAGAGAGCCGGGTTTGCAAAATTAATGCATTCAAGAACGCCCTTGTTGGAAAGTATACTGTAATTATTTAGAAAGCATAGCATTGAGATTTCTTTTTCCTTTGGAGGCACTCAGGAACAACGGCACATTCGTGGGCGTTGCTGTTTTGTGCCTTAGTATCATTAAAAGGCTTCTCTTGGAGAAAGGCATGCCTGTGAGTTTATGTATCTCTGGTACAGGCATAAGGGCTCATTGCATGCCCTTCTGGCACTATTACACGTGTTAGGTGGTGCGCTATTAATATTATTTTCTAAAGAAAAAAACAACATTTTAGAGGTTATATTTGTGCCAGGCAATGGGACAAGGACAGCCATGCTAAGTGGTGTTGATAAGAGAGGACGGATTTGATAGCGTCTCTCCTTTTATATAACGACACATGAAAGTAAGAGGTATGAAAGGTTCCTCATCAGTGGGGATTTCGTCTTGGCCTTTGCTGTAATTCATTCCAGCGCTGGAAGCTTTAAAACAAATTAAAAAATAAATAAAAAGCATCACTTTTTTCCATCCCACAATGGGAGGGATACATAATACTTTTGGCCTGGATACTGTCTGTGAGATCTCATGGGGATTTATTATTTACAGTAGTGAGGTACTCTCTCCCTTGTGTTCAGTATTTCCCTGTGTTCTGTAGGTCAGCAAATACTAATGATCAATCACCTACTCTAAAGAGAACTGCACATTTTAATTGACCCCTTTGTTTTTTTCCGATCGTATATTCTGTTACACTTTATAGCATACATTCCAACGGGGAGGAAAAAGCTGATTATCGGATTTAGCAATCCTGGAGCAGTGTTTTTCTTTTTAGGGTCAAAACACTTGATGGGACAATGTAGTCATGTATTTTGCAATGCAGTCTGGGACCAAGTTATACCCAGTGGTCAAAATAATTCTGTAGAATGTTAGGAGCTCCTTGCCGGACGGGGGGAACCTTTCTGTGCTGCATACAAATTAAACATTTCCTGGGTGATGTCCCGTAGTATTCTGGGATAGAATGTGAGGAAAGTCATCTGACGTGACGATGGGATTGGTTGGCTTGGTTTGATAGGGAGGAAGTTGATGATGCTTAGCTTGCATTGGGTTTTTGGAATCTGTGATTCTAGAGAACTTACTGAAAGTTTGCTCACGTTCATTATTTAATTTCAATTGGTAGACGGCTAAAATACTAGCTTTGTCAATGTCCAAATATTTATGAACATGTGTGTGATGGTGTGTGTGTGTGTGTGTGTGTGTGTGTGTGTGTGAGAAAGATGCGAGACAGCAAACAGAATGACCAGAACGACTTTTCATTAGCAGCCCTCCACTGGCTCCCGGTTAAATCCAGGATCGTTTATTGTATAGGTGTTTATTATTGCATGTAAAGTCTCACATGTCTAAGGCTGACAACTCCTTTCCCACGATGCAGGGCTGCTGTACATCGTGAGGATTAAAAAAATGCAGGATAGGTGCAAGATATTAAGTCGTCTGGAATGCTCCACCATTGTGTGAAGGCCCTTGCAAGAAGTTATTTTCAGTGGCCAGGAATAAACATGCAAGCTGTAGAAGTAGTTAAAAGCTGTGTGGGGGGGGGGGGGGGGGGGGGGGGGGCGGGGGGGGGGGCGCGGGGGGGGGGGGGGG
>JAOYSI010008571.1:0-11437 GCA_025775065.1 Hiodon alosoides | reverse complement strand
ATATATATAGGTAATGTGATATCAATATTGAGGTAGCCAGTATTGGTTTCCGACATGTCCTAATTCTGAATCTAAAATGATCCCAGATCAAAAAAGATTTACATGCACAGAGAAGATGCCACATGGAGAGATATCATTGACTGATTACCGTTAGTGTTATATTTTTTCAGATTACATTAAATGTTCGTCCCAAAACTATAATGGAGCTTTTCAATGTTCTTGGAACTGGAGCCCGGGTAGAAATGGAGATGTTGTGTTGATCACAGCTGAACGGTAGGTTGTCAAGGTTGCAATATATTATATCAAAAACTGGATTTTTAAAGTTGAATTCATATTTATTTAATGCATATTGTAACATAGGCAGCATCTAAATGTCTTTGCCGGTAACAATTGTTTTTTCCCTCCAGAATTGTATGTGTATTGCCATTTATATAGGTGTACAATCAAAAAAGAAACATGAATACTGACTGGTGAAGTTATTTTACGTTGACAGCTCTTTGGGGCCAAGCAACATCACCTGCTCCCTGGATGAAAATCGGTCCTCTGTCTCCTGCCTAGATCAGATATACTGCCCTTACGCAGAGGAAGTTAACCACATTAACTTGGCCGTATATGTCAAAAACTTATACCGCCTAGAAGAGTATTCCACTAAGTTCTACATCACTCAAATAGGTGAGCAACATATTTGTATTTTATTGTAGTACTTTATTAGCCATGTGATAACTGTAGTATCTGTGTTATAGGTGTATCTGTCCTATGTATTATATGGATATTGAATCATTAGGTTTCCTAAATGAATAAGGAATATTTTTTCTAAAAAACATAGTGCTAAGCTCTCTAAGCTCTCTAAGATTTTATTTTGTACATTAATAAACAAATATACTTGCTAATTACAGAGCTTGTCTGATACAGTATGCATTCCCCCAAAAGCACAATAGCATAAAAACCAGGCCCTGAACTTATTGTGTTTTGTCTTCAAAACCCCCAGTGAAGCCCGACAAGATCAAGATAACCAAAACTGAGAAACATTTTATAGAGTGGGACTATCCTGGTACATGGAGTGGTCCTGAGTCCTATTTCCCCCTCACATTTCAAGTGAAAGTGCTGCCCATGGATAAAGGAATTAACTGTGAATCCAAGTGCCGGAGGCATAGAGGAAAGGTAACTGTGGAATCTTCCATGTTTGGATGCTCTGAAAATTTCTTTCCACAGGCCCAAGTTGTATATCAGTCCACTACCTGACCGGTTTCATTTATTTGTGTATTAATTGAATTTGAATGTGTTCTGTCGTTTGTACTCTGAAGTGATTTCATTAAAATTTTTATTTAGGTACACCTCACGCAGGAACGTCGGTGGCCAGTCAGAGCAGGGTCTTTGATCTGTGTCAGGTCCCAAGACGAGCTGTGCAACTCTACTTGGAGTGAATGGAGTCATAACGAGTGAGTGGAATTTTATCAATTATTATCATTATTAACAATTTTATCATTTTTATCTTTTGCTCAATATATGCCACCAAGGACCTGAAAAAGACACTGACCATGCTCACTGACCATTTACATAATAAAAAAACTTGATGGTATATGTCCTTTCTAAAAAAATTTGCAACCAGTTCTGGAACTCTGAGAATCTGGAGTTATCTGGTTGCTCATGTATGTATGAGGGTCATTTGGGGTTTAACACCCCAAATAATTGCTTTTAGGGAACACCCTTGACCTATTATCATGATGTCTGTACCACAAAGCAAACACACTAACCCCGTTACAAGGGTTAACATTGTTCATCAAGTTGAGTATGTCATTTTTATTCTGTTGTCTCTTGTTTTAATTTGAAGGATAAGAAGAAACCATGGATCAAAGAAACATCAGAAATAACTGAAGCAATGGAGCCACTCAATGATCAAAACTTCCGTGCCATTCCTCAATTAAGTTACACCTTAAATTAAATTTCACACTTCATACTGAGATATATCATTTTAGCAAATATACACAAATCACAAATGTTTCCCTGGAGATCTGCTGCAAGATTAGTTCAAACCTCTGTATGACTACGGTTCTTATTGTTTAATTTATATATCATTAGGTTTAAATGTTATTTATTTTCATTCATTTTTAGAAATAATTTGATATGATAAGCTATAGAAATGTGTATTACATGTAGTTAATTATTTAACACAATTTGTGCCTAAGCTGACGATGTATTTATTTTAAATGACTGACATTTGACCAAAAAACGCCTGTCAATCATTCAACTGTACTGTATATCTATTTTAATTTAATTCTAACGTAGTAAAATAAAGCTTTTGGTTATCTCAATGTGTATGTCTTAATATTTTGTTATTTAAACATCTGAGTGGCTAATTGAGTGTAAATACATCACTTCAACTTAATATCACCATGATGTAATAACATAAGCATGACTATGATTTACCATTATTTGAAGGTTTTGATTAAATGCAAGCCAGAAATGCAGGCCTGTGGCCTGCTTTCCTGATATACTGAGGTGTGTAACCTGTCTGCATTCCTATAACATCTTGATAATGTTGGCTTTTAGCAGTTAGTAGTCTTTTAGCATGGCCTATTCAAAGTGAAGCCAGACAAAATTTGTTTAAGGACATCCCCATTTAAAATTAGTAGAGGTAATTGATGCCAGCTGAGGAGAGAATCCACAACTTCTTTTCCAGGATAGATGTCATTTCAGCCACAGGGGTCACTGAAAAAAACACTACTCCTGGTTAATCTGCCAACCCAAGACTGGCGCTATCCATTAGTTAACCAATCTCATTCGGGAAGCACCAACACACCGCCCATAGGAGTCACATGTTACTCCTGGTTGTTACTCCATGATGGCTTTGAAGATGTAAATCCCCAAGGCCTGGCCAGATCCACCAGCTAAACAGTGTGAGGAATTAACAAAGAACAAAGTATTCTCTCGGGCTGCTCAGCTTCAAAAACCTTGGTAGAGGAAATAAAACACAGTCTTTTTCATCAACAATTTGAGCTATAGTGACTCAAGTTTAGTGACTCGATCTTGTTAGGAACTGGAGTAGGAGGACAAGCTTACTCCATCCTCCTGATTAGAAATTTTTTTGTTGAAATAATCAATCAATTCCATGAGCTAGAAACAGAGAATCCTCAGGAATACTGCGCTCAGACATTCCTATTACTACGCAGTCATAATAATTAGTCATGTAGAAAAAAAGCATTGGATCTGTTACTCCCTTAGTCTTTTCCACATCAAATATTTATATTCTCAATAAATGGCAATGACGCTTAGAACTTTCTTTTGCTCATCACTCATTCTTTATTGGGAGAGATCCGTGGGGGAACCATCATATACTTGTATGCTGTCAGGGCCTTAAACTATTTCTCAGGGCGAAACACCCAACATAGTTGGCATAGTTGTGTGAACATTTGTCAGCTCCTCGCCATATGCCAGCGTCTACACAGGCATCACTATAGAATAACTTTGGCACGCAGCTCGCCACTTCCTGCCTGCTCCAGTACTGATCCGCTGCAGAAAGCAGACTCAGAGCCTTGACTTTACGTCTTCATACCCGTTCAAGCCAAGGGCCTACAAAATAAAAACGTCTTTCTGTTTGATTTTGATTGTGGGGCATTTGATACCACATCAGTCCATACTGGGTAAGCATTACATTTAACACAAATAAAACACAAGGAAGGTTGGCAGGTACAAATAAAGATACCCATGAATAATTGCGTTATTTAAATAGAAAAAAAAAGTTTTTGTTTCTTCCTGAAATGACATTCTTGTTTTGCTGTTTTGCTCAATTGTTTAATTAAAAAAAAAAATGCACCCTGGCACACATGCCTGCGTGATGCATCATCTGCACAAATGCTGTGTTTCCGGCAGGCCTGAGTCCCTCCTACGCTTGACAGTAACGGCATGACGGCACTGGGAGAAGCAACTTATCATCTCTCATTGCGTCACAGGGAGACACCTTGGCCGCCTGCAGTATTTCAACAGCTCTGAGGACACACCTGGTTGCCTGGAGACATCCACATTCATGACGACAATCACTTTGGTATCAGGCTGCTGATGGTGGACCAGGGAAGTACACCTGAAACTATGTTGTTGTTGTTTTTCTGATCAGAGCAACAACTAGAGGAATAGGGTGAAATTCAGTGTTGGAAATGCTTTGTCAAAGCCAATAGTCATTTGATTAAATACTTAAAAGCTCTAGCTTGAGAAAATATTCCTTGTCCATTTAACACAGCCTACAAAATGAAAATAACATTGGCGGGAGAAAAAACAGAACAGCAGTGGTACTTCCCCTGTTGATCCTTGCTTCCTGTTTTTAGTTTTTGTTATATTGTGGGGTGGGTTTTATCTGACAGCAGAGCATGAATAAAATGGTCATTGTTTGACAGTTGTCTTAAATATTCATACTACTCTTACTTTAGTTTCTAATTAAGTTATATCATTTTTATTCATTCATTCAACATTGAGATTTGGTCCACCATGATCATTTCAGACCACGCATTTTATCAGTATACATATTTTATGCTCATTTATGCTAGAACCCCAAAATAACATAATCTGAAGGTTTTCATTCTGAAGGTCATAAAGTGAAAAACAAGAAGGGGGTTTGATTTTAAATGGACCACAACATCTTATTGACAACACCTAATGCGGGTCCTGATTAATATATCCTCTTATCCATTCTCAAAACAGAGAAGGTATTTTCACTGGCTCCCTGCAGATTTGTGACTGGGTCTTTTTAGTCGTTCTACTGGTTTACCAATCTCGTTCAGGAGACGCCAATACTCTGGCAGTCCCTTCAGTACTGTTTTTTACTGGATGAGAAAAGTTTATCACACACTTCTTCGGTTCTGTCTGGTACTGGATGTATGGAAGCTGTTACAACCAAAACTGTTATGGACACCCCCTGCCCATCACTCTGGATGGGTGGGGTATGCCTGAACTCGTCGTAGATACATTCATCCATGAATGCCCAGTACTTTCTGTTAACACACTGAAACATAATCAGTAAATCCATTGCAGTTAAATAGTTTCACACTCTGTGGAACCTTGAGGGGTCAGAATTTACATTTTTCTCATTTATTTGGCAGGATTTTATTCCGGAATAATTTTAGTTAAGTACCTTGTTGGTGAGTATATAATTACAAGTGACTCCAATCATTCAAACAGTTAAGAGTCCATTACCCTGACATATAACTGTCAGATCTAGCAGAATGTGAATGTAATTCAAACAGTATAGTAATTTCTAACATTGTGTATGGTCAAAATTCACAAAAATACCAAGGTCCCTTTTTCAGGTTTTAAATTCTGCAATTTTACGTTGTCTTGACCTGGAAGGGTTTATTTAGGTATGCTTTATTGAGCATACCTAACTAAAGAGGTTAAGGGTCAAATTTTGGACAAACATTTGAAAAAAAACCAAGGTTTTAGACCTTACTCACTAAATATATCCACAGACACATGGTGTATGTTTATGTCTAGCGACTAAAAGTGAGGTTAGAGATATTACACCTGCTGTTCATATATCAATATTGTCATTTCCGAAAATGTAGTTACCAGAGCCCTTTATCTGTTGATCTATTCTAATTTATTGTTCCGTAATCACCATATACTCTGGTGACTGTGAATGGGCCAGAGTCCCATGGTAGTGGCCATGCAAAACATTCCTAGTACCTAAAATCCTGATTTTGATTTAAAGCTCAGTGATGCATAATCAACATTCCGCCTTTTGGTTCCCCATAACTAATTCTTCCTGCACCACCTTCCTGCACCAACCATCTATTTGACATCCCTTTAAAGGTTATGGAAGATAAATACAACTGAGTTGTATTTTTTAAGTGAATCATAGGGTCTATATTTTATTCAACTCTTATTTGTTCACCTATGTTAGTGCTCAATACACAGGTTTTTTTTTTTTCTCTCTCTCTCTTGTTGAGTTCATATTAAATGGCATTGTAATGTACTCCACATCATAATGAAACTCCCTAGGGCAAGAATTTCCCTTTTGTGGCCCACATCACCTAAGGGCATGTGAGCAAGAGGAAGCATGGGAAACTCTCAAGCAGCCGATGGAAGGTAAAAACCTAGTTTGGTTTGTTATGCTGCAACTACCTTGGTTAAGGGATAAAACAGTAATTATTATTGTGTGCGTGTTTTTTTTTGTTTTTTTTACACACGTACCAATGCTGTTGTAAGATCACAGAGCATGGTCTACTTCATGTGGATTAACATCTGAAATCAGCTTCAGAGGGGAGAGGGATTGTTGATGGCTTTTTTGAACCAGTGCTGGTTCAGGTTGATATATGACATAATATGCTTTACTTGCCTTGGATATGAAGGCTTCTTATTTGTAAGGCCACACAGGGCTTTATCTAGCTAATAGGTATTTGTCATATCCCTCTGTGTTATATTTTCTTTATCCTAGTATTTATCTGCCATTATTATCTTTTGTTTTCCCCTGCACTGAATGCCGAAAGCCCAACTATCAGATATGATCAGCGCTAACTTGGGCTTCGCAATGCTATTGCAAAGCTTTTCACATTCATAGCAGACACATTTCAGCCCACTTCCCTTTACAAAGTACTGCGGTTGCATGACCAAAGCCCTTTTACTAAATGGGTCAAAGCAAGAAAACCATGTCAAATGTCCCAGGAAACTTCAATTGAAATCATGTGCCTAAATAATCCCTACCAATAAACCAAATGTAACACATGCATAAACATCTGTTTTTGTCCCCCATAACAACACAAATGCCAATGCACAAACTTGTTTTGTGATATGAAGTAAGAAAGAAAGTCTAATTAGCTTATTTTCCACAATTGTTGAATCTAAATAACCTTGCATCATCTAAAGAAACTTAAAATTTGAGAGAGAGAGAGAATTTCATTTTAGAGACTGCTGATTTTGTTGGTTAAGTCGAATGGAAATCCAAAACTTTTTGAAAAAGAGTGTACCTCGAATGTTTTTCTTTCAACTAATACAGCCAAGACTCCAAATTGACCACTGTGCTTTAATCAAATAGGTCCAAATTCAGATGTATGAGTTTATTAAAAAGAACTATCAATCATTTTCAAAATAAGTGTGCTTACGGTCTTTGGGTGTGACGCAGGCTTAGATTGGTTTGACCAACATCATCACCATTTTAAATTTCCCACTTTTAACCCTTTTATGAACACTTTTGTTCACCTTAATGTCAAGTTTCCAAATTGAAGCAGACAATAGGGCCTTTTGTATGGTTAATTGATTCTGCTCATGGCCAAATAATAAACACATAGAGAACTCAAAAACACAAAAAAAGACCTACATTTCAATAGTCTTGTTTTGACACTACTGACATTCAGCTCACGTAAAAAAAAAATAATAATAATTTTTTTTTTTAAGATAATCATCTTGATGAATTGCACCCTGGAGCCACCCCCTTAAGCCCTAGATACATACCCAGGGCCAACTGATAGACAGCCAAGCTGAGGGGCAACGCCCAAATGAAAGACTTCATTTGTGCACCTGAGTGGGGTTTCTCTGATTGTAACTACACTCCGATGGCTCAGGTAGAGTGGTGGACTGTGTAGCAGTAGTTATGTACCTGGTTAAAAAGCTGTGTTGAAAGAGTAATAGTCTTTGGAGGTGTGTCTGTTGTATTTGTTTATAATTTACTTTATGCCTAATAATAGGCATCACTCCAAACCGGTCTCTGTCTCTGACCACCTCGCGACCAGGCACGCCCAGGCATGCTATAATGTTATCCTAATCATTAACCTGCCAGAAAATTTCTCGGGACCCAACACGGCAATTACTTCTGACCAGTTATCACTTCTGCTCAGAAGGAAGAAGCTGGGAATTGTAAAGTCCTACCTTTGTTGAAATCATGTGCATAAATTCGTGCAATGTGGAAAATTCCTTTATTGGGAAATCGCCAACCTGCACATGCAATTTACATCAATTCCATATGTAGGCTAGAAATTTCCTACACACACACACACACACATATATATGTGTGTGTGTGTGTGTGTGTGTGTGTGTGTGTGTATATATATATATATATATATATACACATATACACACACGTATCTCCAAAAATTTGAATATCGTGGAAAAATTCTTTTTTTTCCCGTAATTTAATTCAAGTGAAACTTTCATATATTCTAGATTCATTACACATAAAGTGAAATATTTCAAACCTTTTTTTGTTTAAATCTTGATGATTACGGCTTACAGCTCATGAAATCAAAAATCCATTATCTCAAAATATATATATTTATATATATGCTTCCCAAGCATATATACTTCCTCAAAACCGTTAATAATTAAAAGTTGCAGCCACAACTAGAATCTTTTTTTTTTTTTTTTAATTTGTGGTAATTTATGGTGCAAGCTAACCTTGGCCACTGGTTGGCGGAGCATATTCTTTTAAGTGTCATCAGCAAAAATGCTCTCAGACGACAGTGACTGAGTTGAAATCTTTCTGGCCTCCAGAAGCACTACACTACTAGGGCCCCATATCTGTCACATCTAACCACTTTTAAAGAGCTAATCATGTGGTTCCAGGATCATCACAGCAGCTTTAGTTTACTTGAGTGGCCTACGCAGTCCCAAGACTTCAACCCAATAAAGCCTCTTTGGGATGAGATGGAACAGGCTGTTAGCAGCATGAATGAACCTCCTTCCAGTCTGCACCCACTGCATGATGTCATCACGTCAGCATGGACCAACATCCCTGTGGAACATTTCCGACACCTATTAGAATCCATGCACAAAGAATCCGGGCAATTCTGGAGGCAAAGGGCAGTCTATACTAGATGGATCTGGCCACAGCGTATTTCTTCACTTGTTTACCACAAATTTGCCGTATTCACATTTGCACTGAGAAAATGACAACTCACCATTGACTTGGCTTTCCACACATTACCGAACAGCAAAATTAAAATAATTTTGGTTGAGCTACATTAAACGCTCACTACATAAAACTGTTCAGCTTTACTGTGCCATTAACAACTGGGTAAAAGTTATAATGAACTAGAAAGACTTTAGAAAACGTAAAATTAGAACAAATAAATCACTTGTAAATATGTTAATAGCTGTGCAAAATGCTGTGTTGTCGTATATTATAATTATTGCTGCATCTGATGTTTTTGTTGCTACCTTGCAATAATAAATGCAGATCCGCTCAATGACCCCAGAGCGTATCGATCTCAAAGTTTCGTCACGGTAAAAATACAAAAAGCGTAGTTCACCGCTGGTTAAATTCCTAACACATAGCTAGGAAACTATAACGTTATCATACAGTGTACAGCGCGGATTTATAGTTAGTTTGATGTACGATATTTTGTTGCAATAGCTCCCGAGTGAAAGAGAATACAAATGTAACTTGTAATGTAATGCAATTTTGTAAAAGTAATTGCATTTTGTCACGAGGAGACTTTCGACTTAAATAACAATACTTTATGTATTATGATCCTAAGCTCGCGCGATAGCCGGTACAACATTTTGTAAGTTAATAAATCGCAATTTAAATATCCGCAGTAATAGGTCTGTATGAGCAGTTCCAATTTAATGTTGTGAATCGTCTGAAATATGTTGTAATTTTTCGGAAGCGTTAACTAGTAAACAACAATTGGAGAATGTATATGGTCTTATAAAGCAAATCTAATCACTGGATGACAAAAGTTGATTAAGGGGACCATTTTGCTTGTGGCATACCTCTACACGAAGCATAGCATATCTAAGAATATTTGCATATTTTTTGAATAATTCAAATATGAACAGCTCCGGATTCATATGTGTTCATTCCGTCTTTATCGGTTTAGTGATCAATATGCTCCAGGTACACTACTTGGAATTCCAACTTTTCACACTATTAAAGATCAGCCTGAGTTCTTCTGGGAATAAACTCAACAAAATGTCCAAACACTAGCACGGGGATGCGTAATGCCCGTGCGTCCCGTAACCTGATTTCACAGAGGTGTTACATGAAGTATCCCGGGACAACCCTAGCCTCGTGGCAATGCTTCCATGAAGGGAGGCCCCTTATTGCCAACAACGTTCAGATATCTTGTGGCAGTCGTACATTGCTTAATTTTTAAAAAGGGACCCTTTTTTCGCCTACGACGAAAACCCGCCGAACACCCAGGCGCGGATCTTCCGTGGGTTCACGGGGGCACCCGCCCCCCTTGTGATCTGATTGGTCACCCCGTGTACCTCCCCAATTTGAATTGGCTCTTAGAGATGTCAATCATTGTTCACTTCGAATAGTCAGTTTTAGGTGAGTTCGTCTCGTTCCCTACAGTAGTTTCTCAGTTCAATGCTGTCACAGACGCTGTTTACAACAAATGAAGCTAATAAAACATATTATATTGATTTTTAAAATACTAATTTACCTTAGAGTAATTCATCTGCACAATTTCATGACGAGTCGACGTCATCATAAAGGCGGATTGACGAAAAAACGTTTAATCAAAGCAGTGTATTTATTAATTTATGTGAACATACTAACATTTTATTTTAAATCAAAATAAATAAAATAAAAACGCTGGACCGCGCCCGTGGTTCGAACCACCCGGGGATGGTTGGGATTTTCAACAGTAAATCGAAGTAACCACTGAGCTAAGCCGGCGCACTTACGTTCACGCGCAAAATACGTTTTAAAGTGGACGTCTCAATGTCGCGTGACGTCGCGCATAATAATCGTGTGAGTGTATTTAACTTTCTGTTGAAACCCAATACATTTGCACAATTAAAAATTTCAATATGAAATAGGTTTTAATGTGCTCAAAAGTCATTTTCTCAGGTCTAAAACATCCAAAACCTGTGATCCTATTGTAATAAACATATTCTTATCCGCAACGCAACTTTTTTATTTGTTTGAGGCAAACCTCCTAAATGCATTTAATGGTCCAAACCCCTCTTTCTGTAGGGATAAAGTGACCTGGTTATCATACTTCATGTTTCCATAAAGGGTACATTTGAAGTCATAGCTCAAACCTTAAGCTTTTGTTTAGCCTGAGAACGTTGTGTGTATTACAGATCAAAGTAAACGTTGTTGTAGTATTTGCTGAGTTCACCTTTTCGATTACAAGATAGAGGATCAACGCGTTTACCAGGTAGTCAAAACTATGGAGAGCGGGTGTAATCAAAAAGCATCTGCGTCACCGCCAAATTTACTCAATCTCAAATTAAAGACGTTGATATTACGGATCGAGATTAAAAAATTCGTCTCTTTCCCTACAGTAGTTTCTCAGTTCAATGCTGTCACAGACGTGTACGCTGTTTACAACAAATGAAGCTAATAAAACATATTATATTAATTTTTAAAATACTAATTTACCCTAGAGTAATTAATTTGCACAATTTCATGACGAGTCGATGTCATCATAAAGGCGGATTGACGAAAAAACGTTTAATCAAAGCAGTGTATTTATTAATTTATGTGAACATACTAACA
>JAOYSI010008567.1:0-11439 GCA_025775065.1 Hiodon alosoides | reverse complement strand
ACCCAGCGAGCCACTCGGGAGGGGCGAACACCATTACCCAGCGAGCCACTCGGGAGGGGCGAACACCATTACCCAGCGAGCCACTCGGGAGGGGCGAACACCATTACCCAGCAAGCCACCTGGGAGGGCGAACACCATTACGCCTTTTGAGAGTTTTGTGTACCTGATTACATCATGAACTCCCAGACACTTCAGGGTGAGGATGACAGAGGTCAGACTGGTCCTCTGGATCTCTGGGACAGTGTATTCCGGCATGCACTTTTCCCAGAATTCTCTGCTGTAAATCCTGAAGCACTTCCCGGCCGAGGTTCTCCCAGCCCTGCCGGCCCTCTGCAGCGCCTCGCTCCTGCAACAGCACAGACACACCACAAGAGGGCAGTCAGTGCAGAAGTGACAAAAAACGGAATGCGGATGGAAAATTCATTCCTGGTTCCACCGTCACTGGATCCGAATCAGATTATTCTCAGTGCGCTTCATTACGCTCAAGATCACCGTCACTACCAGTAATTCAGCACCAAAAAAACTGTAGTAACTTACTTAGAAATGGGCACTACTTCCAAAATATCCAGGCCCACTCTGGAGTTGTGGTTTAGTTGCTTCACAAAACCGCTGTCAATAATATACCTGCAACAGACTTGATTTAGTTAGGCACAATCTAATAACGGTTTAATCGTGTTGATTCTCTTCTTCCATATGAGCATAATAGTAATAATAGTAGCCGTTATCATTTTTTATTTCAACACAACATTTTTACATTAACTAAAAAGGTTTCTCCCAAGAAACCAATCAGTAAAAAAAAGTTTTTAAAGGGACAATATTCATGAGCTGGAGCTGGTTTAAATCCTGCTCATGTCATTTGCTGATTGTGACCAGGAGAGTACAGTGGTGGAGTTCAATAAGGGGACAAAAATGAAATAAATAAGAATTTGCCAATTCAAATATCATAAAAACATTGATACAAGTTTGAACTGGATGATGATTTAATTGAATATAAGGTTTGGACTGAACAGGTCCGATGCTGGACTCGCCTTATTCCTGGGATGGTCAGGGACGTAGCAGCGATGTTGGTAGCCACAACACACTTCCTCACTCCCACCGGCGGGGGCTGAAAAATCAACTTCTGCTGCTCTGCAGAGGAACAGACAACACGGGGGTCCGGCGGTGAAAAGTGGGGCACAGACAGACAACATGGGGGTGGGGCAGTGAAAAGTGGGGCACAGACAGACAACATGGGGGTGGGGCTGTGAAAAGTGAGGCACAGACAACACGGGGGTCCGGCGGTGAAAAGTGGGGCACAGACAGACAACACGGGGGTCCGGCGGTGAAAAGCGGGGCACAGACAACACTAGAGAGGCAGCAGACCTAAGAGTCACCTGTTGGCATAGATCCGTACAGGGGAAGGATCAGCAGACCCTCCACAGAGTCATCGTGAAGGTCATAGCGGTAGTCAATGGATTCAGCCTTGTCATAGAGCATGTCACAGGCTCTCTCGATCTCCGACTGGCCTGCCCCAAATCAAAGCAAGAACCCGAAACAAAGGGTTTAGCAGCGCTAGGCCCCATGTCAGTAGTCTGTTTCAGGGGAGATCATCTCAGGATAGTCCACTTTACAGAAAACTTGGATTCTAATGACGGCACTTAGAAATGCAGTCTAAAAACCATCCGAGCTATGCAATCGTAGCAGCAGAAAGGGCAGAAAACCTTCCCTGCTTCACACACCACATAGCTAGGCCAGGAAACGGATTCCCCCGAGAGTCCCAGAGTCCTAAGCCATCGGCTGTCATTTCTCACCCGTCAGAAATACAAGGATGTCTCCAGTGGGCTCGCTGGTGTGCAGGTCCAGAGCCACCTTCACCACCTGAAAAAAATCTTATGTTAACACAGAAGTAGATGTTCAGTGGTGAAAACACCGTCAGATGTTTTCGGTTTATTTAAACAGAAGTTTTCCCCCTCCTTTTCTCCCTAATTTTAAATGAGCGTGCTTATGCAGTTCAGCTATTCGCCCTGTCTTTCACAATCAAAAGCAAATGACAAGATTTGGATTTTAAAAAGTGATATCACAGGGTCCAGCCTGCACTCCTGCGAGCGCCTTTACTTACCGAGCCACTCCGGAAGAAACATCTGATGCTTTACAATCTAAACTTAATAGCATGCCGATTTCATCAAACTTTTTAAACACGGAGGTTATTACGCGATTTCTCTTGGCAGAGCCAAACACCGCACCTCCTTCACGTAGACAGAACTCTCTATGTCCTTTGGGCCAATCAGATCGCAGAATCGCTCCGCAACAGGAAACAGGCGGCCCGGGATGGCAAAAACCGGGCAGCCCCCCAAGAAGGCGGAGAGCTTCTCAGTCTCCAGGGTGGCCGACATCACCACTAGCTTCAGGGCGGCCCGGCGGGTCCGGGTCCGGGACAGGAGCAGCTTCTTCTTCAACAGGCCCAGAAGGACATCCTGCCAGATGGAGAGAGGTGCCAAGCTGGCCAATCGAGCACAACGAATACCTTTCACTCACAACAGAAAAGGGCTCAGGCGACCTGGTCATCCACTCACTGTGTCCAAGCTCCTCTCGTGAGCCTCATCCAGGACCACCACGCTGTACTGTGAAAGACCGGGGTCCGCCAGAATCTCCCTCAGCAGACAGCCGTCCGTCATGTACTTAATAAGGGTGTCCTGTCAATGACAGTGAGGACCTGTAAGCCCTTTGTCTGAGGACAGTCCCCCTGACTCCCTAATATATATATATATATATATATATATACATAAACACACGCACGCACGCACGATACCATTTTGGGGGATTCTATTTGTGATTAGCCCAGTCTTCCAATTTGCACCAATTTTTCAACCTATACAAAACATCTGGTGGCTCCGCATCAAATAGGATCAAACTTTCAACTTGGTGGCACCAGCGCATGTAAGGAATTGAGTAAGAATTCTTAAAAAAAAAAAAATTCAAAGGCATCCTTACAAACATCCTTACAGTCATCTATAAACTCAACGGAGCCATCAAGTCACACCCAAGTTTAATTCTCAAGTGACGAATGTAACGGAGGTCAGAGATGCGGAGGAAAACTCAAATAAACCATGGAATCGATAGTTGATTACGGGTCCGTTGATAACCGAAATAAATCAGGTATGCGGCTCCGCTCTTTTCTCACCTTGGACGTGCAGTCGTCGAAGCGCACTTGATAGCCGACTTTACCGCCCACAGAACAGCCCATCTCATGGGACACCCTCTGGGCCACGGTGATGGCCGCAACTCTGCGCGGCTGTGTAACACCGATCTTACCATCTTTACAAAAACCTCAAGGAAAATTTGGAAAAAAAAAAATTAACACATTTTGTGTTTAACGAAATTGATCCGTTTGCACATTTGCACGCAAACTACTTATCTAAAGTCTACAGACCATAAAAACCAGTGGATTTTACCTGCATGATACAGGTATTGCGGAAGCTGGGTAGTTTTCCCACTGCCTGTCTCTCCGGTAATAACCAAGAATGAATTCGATTTGACAGCATGCACGAGCTTTTCCTTGAATTGAGATATCGGCAGGTTTTCAGTCTCCCAATACTCAAATTTGTGATGCGACTCCCTTCGTTTCGACATGGCTTTAACTGCAAGAACAACTTAAAAGGAGCAAATAAGCTACCTAGATCAAACTTTCGCGGGTGCACTCAGTAGTTCTCTAGCGACATCTTACCTGATACAAGTACAAAAGTTACGAGTCAACTAGCTAACTACTGTAAGCTTCGTTTTTCAAGTTAGCCGTGTAGCAAGATATCTAGGAAATCTACTACGCACAATATAATCGCCATTATTATGCACTAGTTGAAACTAACCATCGAACATTGCTTAACATGTGTAACAATACTCGAACTACAACTACAACTACGTACATCCGTTTTTAGTTCCGGGCTTTGGACGAATGTGTTTAACTGCTTCCGTCGCTTTATTGTTACGGATTTAATAACGAAAGATGTTCTTGTGGTGGAGTAAATTATTTTGACGGGATAATGGAAATTGGTGTGAATTGGTATAAACTGAAACACACATAAACAGTGTGGTGAATAAATTAAACATTTATTTTGTTGCTGAGGAGGCTAAATATTTTAACATTTTTTTTAAAGTATTAATTTTTCTGCGGAAGATGATCCAGTCTGACAGTCAGCCAGACCATATAAGTAATATCCACCCCCTATGCATAGGATATATAGAATATATACACAATTAATACTCTTAATCTGAACAATTATTCCCTAAAGCAGCCAAAAAACAACAACGAAATTTTAACGCATAGAAAATGTATTTATTTATTCCATACATTAAAAAAACTTATATTTGGCTACTATGAAAGATCAAGTTTATAAGCAAATAAAAAACTATTAAACGTATTTCTTTCATCATAACCAAAGCATCCATGATTCAAAAAACAGACTTCAAGTCTGAAAGAAAATGTTGAAATCGTCTCACATATAGAATCTATTGATTGCTGTCGGAATAGATGGGGTTTCTGCACTGAAATGCTGCCAGAGAAAGAGGGGTAATGTCAACTCTTGGTTCATCCTAAAATAAAATACCATATCATGAAAAACCTTATTCGGTTACCATTTAAATGAACCGTTAATACTGACAAACAGAAGAAGCAATAAGCAGAAATACTTCTGAAGTTACCTTGTTTAGGTTGTCTTCTCCAAAAACTCCCTGTAAAGGAAGATCAAACCAACATGAGAAACAAATATTTAATTCACCCCTTTAAAAGGAAGCAATATGATTCTCATTTTGACTTGATTAAATTTATGCAATAAAGTCAGGCTTTCATTGGATCAAAAGTAATAAGGCTTACTTTTATTTTGGTTCTGAATTCGATCCTTGGCCTGTTTCCTGATCTCTGACTGGTTGGCTGAAAGAATTTACGAGGAAGAATTAAAATATTGGGAGTGTCTTCCCACTCAATTCAGTTGGGGGTTTGAATTGGCTTTACCGTAGTAAGGCTTTCCAACGTTCTGTTGTTGCCTTCCGCAACCGCAGGTGACTCCTAAAAGGAGAACAGAGAGCACGAGCTGTCATAGAAATGAACTCAATGTTATGTCTAGTTTTAAGCTACCTAAAGAAGATGATGAGCCCTATTGGTGAACTCTGGTGTAATAATTTGAGCTTGGGAGTTAATTTATTCTGCACTGGTGTAATAACTGCACTCATCAGAATCATCACTCATCACTCTCGACTCATTTAATATGAAACTTCATGGACTCGGATCATTTAGTTGCGAGGACCAGCGGTGTCAGAAGATGCTCGAGTCCACACGGCTCACCCTGCTGGTAGCAGCGCGGGCATTGGACGCCACCCTGGATACTTGGATCATGCTCATTATTTTCTGACATGTGTCAAGTGGAAAAAAGAAAGAGCAAAGTCAGGCATGCAGAAATGGCAAGACATGGCATGCAGAAATCAGGGCATTGAATAAATAAATACACTCACACACACACACACACACACACACACACACACACACACAAAAAACAAAAAAAAACACACACAAAACGTTTTCCCCTGTATAAAATATCTGCAAATGTTGACCGAGATTAACAGACCATGGTCCATGACAGAAGTCACAGCACAGAGCCGCCTGGAGTTAACATGACTACAAACGTACCGTAAATGGTCAACGCAGCATCTGTCCGGTTTCCTATGTTAATGTGAAACATAGCATATCACATGTAAAAGGAACGTTTAAAAAAGTACAATGAACAGAGCTAAAAAGGTGTAATGTTCTACTCAGGGACGAGAGGGATGATTCCGAATGAGAATCACAATCGTATTAACATGAATTCTCAAATCTGTTGTTACACAGGGACAAGGGGTTGGGCAGGCATCAGTAGGGCGTCACAATCCTGGTCCCGAAAGCCCACAGTTCATGCAGGATTTTATCTCCATTCTGAGCACCTCAGCAGTTAAATCATTGCAAATTTAGCCTCTTCTCTTCCAGCATTGTAGCTGAGAGCTACTTAAATGGAGCTGGAACATATACCTGGATCAGGATTGGGCAGGAATATATATACCTGGGCCAGGATTGGGCAGGAATATATATACCTGGATCAGGACTGGGCTGGAATATATATACCTGGATCAGGATTGGGCTGGAATATATATACCTGGGCCAGGATTGGGCAGGAATATATATCCCTGGATCAGGATTGGGCAGGAATATATATATATACCTGGACCAGGATTGTGCAGGAATATATATACCTGGATCAGGATTGGGCTGGAATTTATATACCTGGGCAAGGATTGGGCAGGAATATATATACCTGGATCAGGATTGGGCAGGAATATATATACCTGGATCAGGATTGGGCTGGAATATATATACCTGGATCAGGATTGGGCAGGAATATATATACCTGGACCAGGATTGGGCAGGAATATATTAACCTGGATCAGGATTGGGCCACAAAATGCATCAAAACATTTCTGAAAACAAAGCAGTACAGGGGGCTACAAAATGCATCACAGAATCCCTCTTAAAAAGCAGAATTTAGGACTACAAAGTATTTCCTGCACCTGGCAAACGAGACACTTCTTTCTGCTGGTTGCATTCCCTGTCGTTTGGGGGGTTATCTGTGGAATGAAGGAGACAAACAGTTCATGCAGGATTTTCACTCCGTTCTGAGCAATTAAGCAGTTAAGTCATTTCAAATTTAGCCTCTTCTCTTCCAGTATTATAGCTGACTACTCAAATGGAGTTGGAAAATCGTCCTGGACCAGGATAGGGCCACAAGATGCGTCACAGAATCACACTTAAAAAGCAGTACGGAGGCTACAACAGTTTTTCTGCACCTGGCCCGCGAGACACTTCACTCTGCTGGTTACATTCCATCTCCTGTGGGGGGTTATCTGAGAAAACAAACATTTTCGTTATTTAAGAAACCATCAAATCTCAAAGTACGGGGTATGAAAATGATCTCCAAAAAAATCATTCTCACTTTGTGATTGTGTGTTATTACTGGTGTTTACATTTTTATATCCAAGCCAGCTTATTGGCTGCTTGGAGCCAATTTCTATGCAGCATAAACTATGTGGTTCCAGAACCTCTAATGACACGTCAGTGATGTTTTAACTTCGAGAATACTTCAAGGGTCACCAAAAGAGAGACTTAAAAGTGAGTGGAGATCCTACCTCCATAGCTGTTGGCATGTTCAGCATCAGTTTTTTTTCGACCTACAAGAGGCAGAATCAAGACCTCACTTCATACAGCCATCTGGCACTGCTGCTAAGCATTTAGCATGTTGGCTACACCACAGGCTACCAGATCATGCGGGCGGTCTGAGACGGGATCTAAATTCCAATGAAAATGTATAATCTTTTCGCCAAACTTAAATAAAAGTTAAGTTAAGTTAGAAGCGCAGTGAAGACATCGATATGTGTAGCGCGTTAAAAAGGAGTTGTGTCGGCACTCACATCTGCATTTCACATACACGACGCACGCGGTGATCAGGAAAAAGGCGGCAGCTCCCACAGCAGCCAAAATGTACCAGCTGTCCTCTATGTGCCACGACCACACATCTTCTGACCCTGGACCAATGGAAGAGGACCCATTAGCTCTGGCCTGTGGTCACTGAAAGTAACGCTGTCCGTCTTTCTGGAGGATGCACCCTCCCTTTTGAACAGAAAATCCCTGCTGAATTTAACTAGGAATACAATGAATTCAGGACTAGGACTACAATGAATTCAGGACTAGGACTACAATGAATTCAGGACTAAAACTAGGACTGCAATTAATTTAAATAATGAGAATAATGTAAATATCAAGCAGCAGAAAAAAACTTAGATAACTGAAACGCAAATTTAAAACAAGATGGAAAGTGTTAGTAACACTGGGACACCAGGTGGCATAGTGGTTAAGACGGAAGGTCTGCCAGTTAAAGGCCTAAGAGAGGCACTGCTCTTGTACGCGTTGGTTATCCAGTGTAAATGTAACATTTTAAGATGAGTAATTCACTTAGTCGTTTAACATGTCTGGTAATTAAAAACATTTTTAAATTGAATAACAACAACAACAACAACAACAACAACAACAACAACAACAACAACAACAACAAACACGGTACCTGGGTGTGTGAGGAACACCACCTGACTGCAGTCAGTTCCAGCCTCCACGGCACAGCAGTAAACTCCCAGATCGGACAGCTGGAGCCGGTCGACTCTGACGGAGAAGTTGCCCACGCTTGAAAGGTAGGGGAACACCTTCAGCCGCCCATTCCTGTTGTCCGTGAAGCTGACGTTCCCAGACGGTCCGATCCTCACCAGGCTAGCCAGAGGCTCCCGGGTCCATGCCACAGACATTGGGGTCGCGGCGGATTCATGGGCCTTGACCCCGCACGGCAGGATAGTCGAGGAGCCCAGGGCAGGGGAAAGTTTGACCACAGGCCCACAAGTTCTGTCACACATGCTCTGGGCTGGGCGTGCATTCAAAAAAAGAAAAAAAAACCCATTGCTTCAACATGTAGTGATCTAATAAATAGCTGCCTTAAATTGATTTGTTTTTAAATTTGTTATCTACTGCCAACAAATTTACGCTTATAACAAATTACAGATTGATCCTTCCTCGTCAAATATGTTAAACGGAAATTGGTTTTAAAATATCCTCGTCATTTCTGGTCCTGGTGTTTAAAGTTTAAACAGGAGTAAACTTATTTTGTCATCATTCATGTATCTGACATACACGAGAATACAAAATATCTACATGATGAGAACCAACTCGTATAACGTTGCCGTTGAATTTGATATTTAAAAACAAGCGCGTCGGCTAAACCGCAAAAATGTAAATGTTATGAATATGGTATGCATTTAAACCGCATAAAACATGAATGATTTGTTTCTAGTTTTTCAGACTGAGATAAACTGTTAACGTGTTACCACAAATCGTGTTTCATTGTGTATATATATATTTTTAAAATTATGAACGCATCACAAATTCTAAATTGAAAATCCAGACATGCCTACCGTTTAAGGACAAAAGGCCAACTTGTGATAACTGACACAAAATCCAAAAGGTGGTTCTGAGTAGCATCTCTCACCGTACCAAGAACTGAAGCGCATTGCCTAAATGCGGACCAGAAACAACTATTTTAAGTAATCTCTTTCTCTAGTTTATCAGCTAACAAAGGCAGGTGTTTAGGTCATTTCCTGAGAATAGACCACGGTTTCTATTCTAGCACAGCTATTTGTGAGCCTTCGGAAAGTACGCCCAGGCCAAACTACATGACAGGCGTTAGAATTGCGACCTGCACTCGTAGTTAAACTCAAGGCACAGGATATGCTCTCGTTGTTTAACTCATGGTACAGGGTTTTTTCTCTCGTTGATAAACGCATGGTACAGGGTTTTTTCTCTCGTTGTTTAACTCATGGTACAGGGTTTTTTCTCTCGTTGATAAACTCAATACAGGGGTTTGTACTCGTTAAAGTCGTTGTCACTCACACTATTATAAAGTTTGGCCACATCCATTAGAGTAATTCTGCACGGTGCTCTTAACCGAGCGGCACAAACTGAGATGGGTTGACGGGTCTCACCAGCTTTACCGGTCGGACGTGGTTGTACCTTGGGCAGTAACAGGAAACTGAGAAATGCGTTTGTGGTCAGGCAGCAGTCATCAGACCGTAACAGTCTCTGGCAACATCCTGTCTCTGCAATTTTTACATTTAAAAAGTAACACGTAGACGAAGGCGTGTGATCAACGATGAGAAACATTGGTCACACTAACTTATTAACTATCCCTGCTCAGTTGTGGAGGCTACCCAACTATACCAAATAATAAGGCACAAATAACTAATCTATATGGGCATTAAACTTTCAATAACCGTGACATCAGAAAGTGCATTTGTAAGTTATCTTCTCTTGTTGCTTAAAGTGACAGTTAAGTCACGTAACTAAATAAAAATAAGATTGATCAGAAGTCATTCCTATCCGTTTTTATTTCGATATCGTAACAATAAACCGTTCCTGGAAAAATGCCTCATTTTTCTTCACTACATTTTGTTAAAATTAATTAAATGTTATTTGTTTTGGCGGATGCCTGTGTTTGTATAGCAAGCAAACCGAGAGCGGTTTTATTGCGTATGGATGTACAGAGATACATGAATAAATCATACAAAAAACCCCACCAAATAACAAAATCACAAAAAATTGCTAAAAAATCTAAACAAACAAAAATACTCGTGCTTCCAATTAAGGTAGAAAGTCTTCAGCTCAAATATTTAGCTCTTCGGTCTCCTAATCTAGGTCGCGTTCGTCCGGGCTGTCTATGCCAAAAGAGAACAAAACAAACCGTTTCTATATCCCTCAAGGAGTGAAACTGCGTTTCGGTCTTTTTTCTGTTTGGAAAACACGGGTTAATAGCCTCGATCAGGTGTTTCTGATTGTTTCCTTCCGTTATATTTTAGTTTGACCACAGGAAAGCCAGACAATGACTTGTTTGCCGAATTCTCTGAGGTTGTATAACGCTTTTCTGCTCCTAGCAGCAATGTATTTCCACTTTATTACCAGCAGGGGGAAGCAGAGACTCCGTCCTTCACATTCACACGCACATGCATTTCCTGTCACCTGTAATTTTTTTCGCTCAGAGATGGAAACGTGACTGCACAGTAGAAAGACGCCTGTGTGTTGCTTATAAACCTTAGCGAGGAGGTCACACCTTTATGTTTGTACTTCTGAAGACATTGGAGTTTTCTTCTTGGCCACATGTTTTAGCTTAGCTTTCAGCCTATGCCTAGCGAGCTCCTGGTTGATATCCACATCCAGACATTGTCTTGAAACGTTCAGGCTCTTGTAATGGGCCCAAAAATGATTCTGCTAAACCACAGAAGCCACTGACTTCCTTTAGCAAACTCAAACACAACACGTGGCTTGACGTAAAAACAGAACTGGGTTTGCTTTGACATGTAACAGATATCTTCACAAAAAAACATGGTGTCAAGAATAAGTCTGACTCATCCAAGGCTGTTGCTTATTTCAACTTAAACACGGAATTACAAACCTGTAATTATTTGGCTTTTCCTCTCCAAATTAATACATTAGAGTGCCTGGTGAATTCGTCACATAAATCGAGGGCAAACATTCCGAATAGGTTTTCCCCCCCAAATTGTCGTTGAATGTTATACCTATCACGGCATACATTTCACCATCAGCCAAACCACCCTGACTGGAAGAAGGGACAGGTCATAGGTCACAGGGCACAGTGAAGTGGAAGGAGTAGACAGGTATACAGGCCTGCCCAGGGTGAAGGAGTAGACAGGTATACAGACCTGCCCAGGGTGAAGGAGTGGACAGGTATACAGTCCCGCCCAGGGTGAAGGAGTAGACAGGTATACAGACCTGCCCAGGGTGAAGGAGTAGACAGGTATACAGTCCCGCCCAGGGTGAAGGAGTGGACAGGT
>JAOYSI010008566.1:0-11439 GCA_025775065.1 Hiodon alosoides | reverse complement strand
TTTTCTATGTAAAGCGTCTTTGTGACATGGCAACATGTGAAAAGCGCTGTATAAAAATAAAATTGATTGATTGAATTTAAATTACAGGCGGAAATTGCATAGAAAGCACTACTGACGATTCCAGAATCCTTACTTTACTTTTCACTGGGACGTACAACGTTCTACTGACGTACAAACTGGCGTTTGTTTTGGTCAAATCCGCTATTAAAAAGTAATTTACATTTACTGGATTGTGCTGTTGAGTAGTATTTGTATGTTAAATTTAGTTGAGGTCTGTCCCCCAGTGAAATTGTATTGAGCATTTGGTACAGTTTCAAGATCAAATAAAACACATTGCATACATTTTAAGATGGAGGTCCTGTTTTCTGTCCAGATACAACGTCAATAAAAAATTATTTCACTGTTTTATACAAATAATTAAAGTTTTAACAGTGAAAGGTCTTTGGATTTTACAGTTTTGTGTAAACCGTGTTATTAAATGATTCAGTTATTTTAGCAGTGACTCGGCAGGGCGCGTTTCCTAATTACATTGCTACCCGATAAGTGATTGAGTCGCACATATTAGACTTTTAATATAGCAAAAACAGTCACTACGTGAATATTTAATAAACCTTTACAAACGTTAATCAAATGCTTACTCTTTTTTAAAAGCTTGCCTAAGAAAAATCTTGAAATATTCTTAATTGGAAATCTAACTCTATGGTTGCTAGGATACCTAGCGTTATATGTTGACTGCCTGTCTTGCAAATTTATGAATAAAGTTTTCTCTGATTGGTTGAGATATTTCAGGAATAAGTCTTAAGCCAATCAACGACTAAAATACTTTCTACTCCTGTGTAGCGCACAAACCGTGAACAAGATCCCGATTGGACAGTAAAAAGAGTTTCTGGTGCGCTGCAAGCAATAGATTCAAAATGAAAGCGCGACTGTTGAATAACAACAGTTAACCTGACACCCAGTTAACTGAAATACTACGTTAGCTATCAAGAAAACTGGGAACGTTGTCTGCGCATTAGTACATTATCAGTATTTAGTGCGACAAGCATTTGCTCTAGCTATACCATTAGCTAACGTATCATGGAAAGACGGAATGTCGATGAAAAGTTAAATGCCCCTGGTGACTTCGTTGCATCAGGTTTGGCAAGTAAGAAAACGATTTTCTCTTATTTTGTCTAGCCTGGTGGTTTATTTAGTGTCTGGACAAGTCGTGGAATGCATGGAAACTTGTAGTTGCCGAAGAAATTTGTACTAAATTGTGATCTCACGCGTTTCCGGAGAATGCTCAGAAATCTTATACAGCCAATTTTTGTGTAAATTAAAGTTCGATTTAGCTCTCTGTGTTTTTATTGAGTTTTAGCTTGACGGATGAAACAAAAAATAAAACCTGCCTAAAACGGTAACTAGGATCACAGAAAAAAAGGGTTAAGATGGTTCATGAAATACAGTTCTTTCCACGTATATCGGATGTAGTGTTGCTACTAGAATTCATTTATCATATTTGCTTGGTAAGTTATAACTTCGATGTGTGGGATATGAGGCAAGTGCTGCAACCCCTGCTGTAAAATCCAGCTCAGGTCAGCCAGGTCCAGTTGGTGACCAGCTTGGTTAAGCTGGTTTTAGCTGATCCGCCAGTTACCAGCTACCACGTTCCAAAGCATATTTTGAGCTAGTCACCAGCTTGGACTTGTCAAGCTGGATTTTCCAGCAGGCACTGCCCCAATCAAATTGCAACAATCAAATGTCCCAATGGATAAACCTACTTGTGTTTATTTTCTTTTCTTTTGTAGGGTCAAACCAGGGGGGTCTGATGACTCCGTCACATTTTACTGCATGCCCCCAGTCCGCTCCAGCATTGCCTGGATTGAGTGGCAGTCGCGAGGCACGAATGACTTGGGTGCCCCCTGCCAAAGTGCCTGCTACAGGTCCCGGTCCTAACAATCCTTTGAAACAGGAGATTTTGGAATTGCGTCGGGAGAATCGGAGACTGCTGGAGTTGCATGGGGAGCCTGCCAGGGGGCAGAGTCTGAGTCCACTGGAAGATCTTGCCTCCAGGTCTAGGTGTGCCATTCCTTCCATAATGGCCCTTTATCTGTGTGTCAATGGGCTCAAAAGAAGATTGTTGTTGTCAATGCTGTCAGTTTTTCAGCGTGTCTCATAACTGCCCCTCAGGTCTGTGGCCGACAGTGAGCGGCTGACCAGATGCCGTGCAGAGACTGAGTGGAGGGTGGACACGGAGAGGCTGAGGGCTGATGTCGAGAGGTTGAGAGGGCAGCTGGAGGCACTGAAGGAGGCTTCAGGCAGACAGCGGGATGAGATCCGAGACAGAGAAAGCACTCTTAACAGGTGCGGCTCGCAGGTGCGGCACACAGGTACGCACACAGGTACGGCTTGTGTACTTTTTGACAGTTGACGCGCACTCTCTGTAAGTCTAGGCAGAGCTATGAACTGCAAGAAGTCCGGGCCGAACTGTGTCGGACAAAAGCAGAACTAGCCCGCACTGGAGCAGAACTGGATCAAAGCAAATTGGAAAGTGGAAGGCGATCTCTACAGGTACGCCTAAAGAGGATTAAACATCCTGTGGAGCAGTATTACAAGTACCAGACGTGGGGCGATTGAGGATTAAATCAAGTTTTTTTTTTTTTTTTCCCATAAAGGGGCTAAACGTAAAGTGTTTCGGCCTATGTAAAGAACACCTCACCTGTCGGTTGATCTCATTTTACGTCGCCATTTAAAAAATCTTGCCTGCATGCTTGCAGCTGGAGAGGCTGACGAAGGAGAGTGAGGATGAGCTGGACAGGCTGCGGAGGGAAGTGGAGAAGAGTGGACTGGAGGTCCAGAGGCTGAGGGTGGAGTTGGAGAAGCAGGAGACGGAGGCGGCGAGCAGGCTGGAGGCACTTCGACTGAAGGAAGAGCTGGAGGACCTGCAGAGAAGACGGCAGATGGAGGTCAAGATCAGGACACCATTCAATTAACTGTCTTATTCCACCGTAGCTAGGCAGATGGCAACTTAGCGTTTATTGCAGTTGTCATTTTGAGTAAGGAATTGTGAATTTAAAACTCAAATGAATTTGTTTGTTTGTTTTTAAACTATTTTATTTAGTTATTGCTTGTATGTTGCACTGAGGTGAGGTTTTTTTTCCCCCAGTTGTCTGAGTTGTCGGTGAAGCACCAGGCAGAGGTGTCATCTCAGAGACAGGCCTGTGCTGACCTGCAGGACAAACTGAGCAAGACGTCCCAGGAGAGGGACAGACTGGAGGGCTGTGTGCAGCAGGCCGGCCTGGAGAGAGACAGCCTGAGAGAAGAACTGAGGTGAGCTTCATCATACCCAATGACAGGGATTCGCCGCAAGAAGCCAGTGGAAATGGTTCAGAAAATGATGCATTGTCTGAGTTTCCTGAACTGGCATTTGCTGAATATTCTGTCGCGCCTCATGTAGCCAAATGAGGAGTGCCTTTGACACCCAGTCAAGCACGCTACAGAGCCTGAGGAACTACATCGGGCAGCTTGCGCCGCAGCGACAGGAGGAGGAGCAGCTGGCAGCCGCGGTTCAGGTGCTCTGGCTCCCCCTGCCTTCCTGCAGAACCACTGCTGCCTTCTTTCGCTCTTAAAGCGCTGAATGTGGAACTGAAAGTCTGTCTCTTGTAGAGGCTGGAGCGGGAGAAAGAGGCTTTGCAGGTGACGGCGGAGCTGCTGACGGTGAGACTGGACACGCTGAACGACATTCTGGCCATGCAGGAGAGGGAGATGGAGGAGAAGGTGAGCACGTGGTACCAGTGTGAGCGCCGGCCTTGATTAATCGCCTCCGCTGTGGAGGTCCGGCCCCTTGCGATGGATATCCTGGCCGTTTTAGGGTTCTTCTGTTGGCCTACACCAGGGGTACTCACTCCTGGCCCATGCGGTCAGCGACATCTGCTGCTTTTCGCTAGGGTCTTCACTCTTAATGGTTTAATTGAAATCATAATTTGCAGTTAATGTTCTCAGCTAGTGATTCCAGATTTGAATCGGATGTTAACTGAGATTTAACTCGCATATGCTACAGCCGGTGAGGACCAGGATTGAGTAGTCCTGGCTTAGGGCCCGTAGCGAGGTCATGTGCCTGTATATTCGTTACCACCCTGACGCATAGCCCTGCTCTTTAACTCACTGGTGATCAGTAAGTGGTGAGTTTGAGCCAATTCTCAGAGCTACCGTCTAGTCTCTGGTCTTCCCCAGGTCCTGTCAGACCCCCTCTCCAGGACTTCCTCCAAAGGCAGGAAAGTTCTGCGTTGTTGGAGGGAGAAGGTGTTCGTGCTGTTGGTGCAACTCCGCTCCAAGGATATCCAGCAACGTGGCGACAAGGCCCGACTGGTGGCCGCAGTAAGTCACAGAAACGCAGGAGCGCCGCAAAGGGGCCCCATTAAACCTGTTTACTGCCAAATCAAACGATGCAATGCATTTTCTACCAAGTGGTCTGTGACCAAAAGAAACCTGTTAGTTAAATCTTCGTCCTTAAGGGATGAACCCCCAGTTTTTGTTAAAAATGTAGCACTGCACAGCAAGAACATGGCTGTAGGGGATTTCAGGTTTAAATACCAGAGTTAGTATGGTTAAAGTGTTTAAGTTAGGAGGTTAAGGAAGTCTCTACTGGTAAGGGTGTCTTTTTTTTAATCCCGTGGGTATAAAATAACAGATTGTAGTGGTTCTTTTAAATGCTGTGACAGGAAAGGACTTTGCCTCGCTGTTACAAATTCAGTCCTGTCTTACTCTGACCTAGGGTCACCACTTGACTCCCAATTATCCAGACACTTTGAGACAGACCAGGATTTAAACATTTTCCCTAAACTTAAAAGTAATTATAATATAAATGAGCTCCACCTTTGCTTGTATTGGAATTCTGATCAGGTCTTAATGAATGATCTTGATCAAATAACTTATCTGTCAACAGAGCCGTGGGTTGATGATGATGATGATAATTCCTTGAATATATTTGCTTAATTTGCTGCGATTCACACACTGAAGGAAGCTATCCTGGTGTGATTTGTGTGTTCAGATATCTACACTGGAGGAGGAAGTGAGGCAGGAGACCTATCAGACCAGCTTTCTACAGCGCAGTCTACAGGACAAGACTGCTGAGCTTGACCTGGAGAGGGTCGGGAGGCAGGTGAGCCTGTGGCTTTATTGATGTTATTGTACGTTAAAATCACACACAAATGCACGACCGACGTAAGAAGTGGAGCACAGACTGCTGTTGGGACTTTCCCTGTGCCTGTAGGAGAATGTGCTGACGTGTTTGTAAAGTTATAGTGCTGAATGCGACTCCTTTGATCGTTACCTCGACGTCTTTTAAAAACTCCTCTGCCTTGATCAATCCATCTGAAAGTCATCTTGCAAAACTCTGATCGTTTTACTGCTGACAACCCCATCAGGCGGGGACCGGGGTGGGGGGGTGTTAAAATACAGCCGCTACGTGTCTCAGAGTGTTAAGTGATGTGAAGTTTACGCTAGTTAAGATTTCCGATGCGGTGGGAGAAACATTGGACTTGGCGTTTCAGACCGTGGAACTGGAGTTGGCCCAGATTCGAGAGGAAAACGAGAGACTGAAGGGATGGGCTCAGGAGGCAAAATTGGCCTTGAGGACAATAACCCAGGACGTTCAAAGGTCAAGTATTGCCTGCATTTTCAATGGATGAGAGCCAAGATGGTTCAGCATTGCAATTAAGCGTTATTCAGTTCTGCAGGTTCCGAATGCCTGCCCATTGTTGGTTCTGAGTGCCCCATGCTGGAACTACCCTAGCATGCCTTAAATATCAGCATGCCTCTTACAAACAGTTGCTGTTAAATACCTACGATGATGACGGAGCAAGTGATGGGGATGTGTTTCTGTGGCCCTGCAGATCCAGTCTGGTCTTGGAAGCCAAAATGGCAGAGGTACTGGCAGCTCAAACACGGCTCCTTAATTTGGGCCAGAGGCTTGCTTTCGCTAAAGGCAGAATTGACACCATCCAAGGTTGGTATTGGACAGATGTCTCTTTGTAATTTTCACCTGTAAGAGAAAAACAAAAAATAAAAATACATTACAAATAGGATCTGTTACCTGCTCTTGGGGATTCAGTAATCCTTAATATTTTTTCTGAGGACCAGCTCAGTCACGATGAGTTAGATTATCAGTTTTAATTAGTTGTTTTTATCACATCTTGTCTTCTTTACTGCTGAGCAGGGCTAATGATGAGGAAAGAAGCACTGTGGAAGGTGCAGCAGACCACTAAACAGATGGAGGCCACCCCTGAAAGGTAGTATCCCTTTCCGTCTCTGCCAGTCTCCACTGGTCACTCTTCCTCTCCCCTGGCGTCAACTTCCTCCTCCACCTTCATCAGCTGTTCCCTACAATGCAGGTCCTGCTGTGACCAGCTGAAGGCCGAGCTGACTCTGATGAGCGAAGAGAGGGACAGGCTGGCACAGGAGCTCAAGCGAACCCCAGAACTCATCGAGAGGGTTCTGTCCGAGTCCCGCCAGCAGTGTAGGTCTCTCCATCTGCCTCGCGTTACGGGACTCTGTCCGAGTCCCGCCAGCAGTGTAGGTCTCTCCATCTGCCTCGCGTTACGGGACTCTGTCCGAGTCCCGCCAGCAGTGTGGGTCTCTCCATCCGCCTCGCGTTACGGGACTCTGTCCGAGTCCCGCCAGCAGTGTGGGTCTCTCCATCTGCCTCATCTTTCTTTCCTTGACTAAGTGTCTAATACAAAAATCTGGCTTTCATAATGGCAAAGCATTCTTCATGTTAAACTGCAAAACAGAGTGCCACGTTCTTTATCCTGAAGTGTTTAAGTCTTATCTCAGTCTGTCTGTCTGGCTCACATCCACTGGTAAACATAAACTCTGCTGATTAATTTGTCTTCTTTGTGATACCCCCCCTTGTTGATGCCTACTATGGAATAGCGACCACAATGAAGCAGGTGAACGTAGGAAGTCTTTCTGTGAAAAATGTCAGAAAGTGTTTGCGTTGTCCTGTGCTGCAGCGTTTACTGTGTTTCTCCTTGCTCTTTGAGGCAGTCAACGCAGAGCTGCAGCAGCTGAGGCTGTCCCTGCAGGAGAGCCGGGAGGAGGCCTTGGAGTTGGAGCAGGGGCTGCAGAAGGCTCTCGGGGAGGCGCAGGAGCGTGGCCGGGAGGTGGACGAGCTGCGTGCCGAGCTGATCCACCAGCAGGAGCAGAGTGCCAAATGTGAGGACTGAGGGAGGGCACCAAGTAATGTGTGGGACATTCTCACACCACCCTTACAGAACCGCCTAAATCTTTAAACCACGTTAGGTCTGTAAAATACCAGTTGTTGCAGCCGGATTTATAACTTCTAACCTGCACAGCCCTGGAGGTGAAGGTGACTGAAACCGAAGCCCGTTGTGCTAAGCAGCTTGGGGAGATGGAGTCCCAGCTTAACGCTTGCCGTCGGGAGCACACCAAAGCAGGTTAGACAGAGTGGGAGTTCCGCGGCTGTTGGAGTGAAATTGTGATGTGCACCTTAGTGCTTAATGGGGAACCGCACCTAAAGCCTGCACCTCTCTGACTCATCGAAACGCTTACACAACGTGCAGTTCCGTGCAATTTTCCATCTGATCCCTGCTTTGTTTCGTGTCTGGCTTCAGTCTTAATTATGCCCATGGTGGAAAGATGCCAGAAGGGTCTTAGAGAGACTTCAGCTTGAACCAATTTATCCCATTGTGGAAAAACCCTGTATTAAATGTTTAAGCAGATACGGACGTTTAATAATCATGCGGTGTTGGCCTGTGTCTGACCTCTGACCTTTCGCACAGTGGTAGCGTTGAGACAATGGGAGCGGCAGGCGGAGAGAGAGAGGGAGCGTGGCAGGGAGATGCAGATGATACAGGAGGAACAGATGAGGAAGGAGGTAGAGGATTTACAAAGGCTCCTGCAGGAGACGGACAGGGATCGAAACCTGCTTTGGGTAAGTACCTGGTGGCAAACCGCTGTGCGGCGTGAGGTTTCCACTGCAAAGGACAACTTTCGATTTCACATACTGACTCACAGACTTGGTTTCTACGTCTTCAGGCAACTGTACGTGAAAATGGGCTCTTGAACCAGTATAAGAAGGCTAGGACCACCCCGATCCAGACCTCCACAGCGCTGCAAAGAGCCACAGGAAAAACCGAGGCTTTAGAACCAAGCACTAGGCCATTGACCAAGGGTTGGTGGTCCATTCCAAAATTTGTGTGGGTTTATTTTTGTTTTTTAATGTGTGAAGGACGTGCAGTTGTCTGATTTTAACAGTTTTCGTTCTTCGCTCTCAGAATCCCTCCTCTCCGTGCTGGGTGACCTGCAGGCTCTGAGTGCTGCTGTGGTCAACAGCTCGGATGCCTCAAGTGAGGAAGATGGAGGCGGAGACGCGGCCGATGAACAAGCAGAAGCAACCAATCATGGAACACTTCGCTAGTGACAGCCGCTTCCTTTCATGGGAGTTTTACTGCTTGTTGAGTATCTGGATGTTGGATCCGTCTTCATTGAGTGCTGCCAGTCTCTGCATTAAATCAGACGTTTGTTTAGCTTTTTGTTAGTTTTGTTTAGTCTCCTCTTAGTTTCTACACTCCTTACCAAGCGAAATAAATTTTGCATTTGTGGTAAACCACTATGTTAAGGTGACATTTGATGGAATACCATTTGTCACGTTATTCAAACATACTTGGAACTGCATATATAAGCAGCTAATCAAAATTTAGCTCCCTAAAATTGACCACAGACTGTGAAATCCCTGCTTTAAATATGGATTGATTTATTCCTAAATACGCAAATTGATGGCATGTGATATTCTGCTGGTTTATAAACAATCTAACGGAACCTTCGTAAGAGAGGGTATTGCCCTCTAATCTGTGTGGTGACTTTTTCTCTTCCTTTATTCGAAGAATCATGTTTCTGCGTTATATAACTGTTAATGTTACTTTGAGATGTTACTTGTCACTGTGTTTGGGAAATACATTTCAAATTCCATAGTATTTCATTTTACACGCTGATCATATAATATTTAATAAAATACTCCCAGTACAGAAGTTAATGTAACTGAATTCCATATATTCATTTAAATTCACTGTTCTCAATTCAGATTTTTAACATTTGCTTTTTATATGTATTATTCATCTTTCTTTTTTTTAAGTAGTCTTGGAGAAAAATGTCAGCTTTTAATAAGATTTTGTGTAGTCAAGACTGAAAACATGCAAGATGTCTGAAAGCTTATGCAAGGTGTCAGTTATTAAAATTATTTTATTATATTTACATTTATTTTTGGTGAAAAATTGTATTTTTATAACATACACAAGGGCATGATAAACAATCAAACAATGCTTGATATGGCAGTGCTTTTGATTGTTTACAGAAAAAAATACAGCAGTGTTTTTAAAAACATGAGCATGAGACAACACACATCCCTCTTAGAATCTCTGAATGCCAGTGCTGTTTGACGTTGGGTTCAGCTTTGTGTGTTTGTGTGTGTGTGTGTGTGTGTGTGTGAGATCGGGGCGCTGTGATGGCTTCTCTGGTTTCCTCTCGTGGTCCACAGGCCGCGCTGCTTCATGACTGTTGTTGGTGTGTTAATTTCCCCTGCTGGTTTCCTGATTTATTTCCTTAATACTGCAAACGGATGAAAACATGGCCCTGAAATGAACCTTTCCCCTTGATATGATGTCACTGTGTTTCATTGGCTCTACTGCAGAAGGAAAGCCACAGTACATCCACAAAAAAAAAAAAAAAAATCCAATACAAATATTTTATCTTTTAAAACAGGCCTGAATACACTTTGACATTAAGTATTATAAAGGATCAGAAATGGTTAAAAATGTTACTGTAATGTTACTTATTTACCACTAGAGGACACCAAATTACTAAGTAGAATTTTCTTGCACAGAATTTGACAAGCATAAACAAAGCCAAGTGCTTACAAAATATTTTATTGTAGTAATCTTTCAATGAACGTTTCATAATTTTTTTTTCATTTTAATTAATTGATGAATGAATCGTATTTATTTAACTCTAATTCCTTGTAAAATGACAAACCACATTTTATTTAAGTTCATTTAAGTTCTTTAAACGGTACAAGGAACTATGAAATCATCTTTTTTTCCCCCTATTAACTTCTATTGACCAATGTGTACCACAAATTACATCCCATTTTAAGCCTGTGAAATGTTAAGATTTCACCAATGCAATCTGTAACGCAGGCAGTTTAAGGCAATGGAAACTGGTATTCTATATTTTCACATATTTGATGAAGTGTCTGTTTTCAGAGGGAAAGGGCCCTTTACACTGCTGATGGCCAATGAGCTGGCTCTGAGCGGGGGGCGGGGCTTTCTTTGCAGCAAGGCCAGGCAGTGCGCCTGGAGCTCTCTGTTCATGCAGAGCAGCACGATGGGGCTGGACAGAAGAGGGAGATCCAGAAGGAACTCGGTCGCAGTCTCCAAGCAGACCTTCGGCTCTGCAACCAGTGACAGAACCCCCCCTGGCAAAGGACAAAAACACGTTGATTGGGTAAATTACCCTGCCCCCCCGAGTCAATAGAAACTTTGGAAGAATCTTTGGCTGCAATTTCAGCTGCAAGTATTTTTTAGGTAATTATTTTGTCTCCCTAAGTCTAACTCCACACACCGTATAAATAAAGGTTTATTCAGTAGTGCCTTTCCACAGCTGTATTCACGAGTTGTTTTGATAGCGAATCTTTCCTGCAGATTTGCTTTGAGGGACCTTACAAAGACAGGGATGTTTATTTTAAAAGTATATGAACCAATAATACAGAATACAGCCAGCCAACAATTTAATTTGTCGACCTATTTGTTTGAGCCTGAACCAATTAAGGCATGTCATATAGTATTTGTACACACACACACACACACACACATTTTACTGTGCAAAAGTCTTAGGCACCTTAGCTTTTTTACACAAATGTAGTCTTTCAAGTTTAATTTTTGTCTTCTGCATTAGTTTGTCAGTAGAAAAACATTAATTTTCTTAAAGAAGAAGAAGGATTTCTGCCACAGATGGTATGGTCTCCGCAGAGCCCTGATCTCAACATCATCGAGGCTGTCTATGATTACCTGAACAGACAGAAGCAAGGCAGACAGCCAAAGTCTGTAGAAGTACTGTGGCAATTTCTCCAAGATGCTCAGAACAATCTACCTGCCGATTGTTTAATAAAACTGCACCTGTACCTAAGATAATTGATGCAGTTTTAAAGGCAAACGGTGCTTACATCAAATATTGATTCATTTGGTTTAAAATTATTTTTTATTTTTTTACGGTTTACTGCCCTTTATAGCATTTATTTTATATTGAGAAACTTTTCATTTCATAATTTTTGAAAGCATCTTCACTTTACAAACTTTTTTTTACATGTCCCTAAGACTTTTCCACAGTACTCTCTCTCTCTCTCTCTCTCTCTCTCTCTCTATATATATATATATATATATATAT
>JAOYSI010008565.1:0-11440 GCA_025775065.1 Hiodon alosoides | reverse complement strand
TAAATTATTTTGTTTTTTTTTGGGTGGCTAAAACCTGTTTTTTCACAACCCGTTGGTTCCCCCCCCCCCCCCCCCCCCTTCAGACAGCTGTTGAAGACTCGCCCAACTTTTCATATGGATATGTATGTTAATGACAGGCGGCGGAGTGGGGACAGCGACGGGCCGGGGGCCCGGGGCCCGGGTGCTGGTGCGTCTCCCCCGGTCCGGCCACAAAAGGAGCCACAGAAAGGGGGTCGCCGCTGCCGGGATCATACTTTTGTGTTCCAGAATTAGTTCTGCAAGCAGTGAAAGTGATCTTTTCCTGCACGTCGGTGGGGGGAGGACGATTTGGGCCGGTGGCTCTGACCGAGCTTATTAGGACAAGGGTCTGCTCGAGGAGATAATTGACTGGCACGGACCCCCCACCATCCACCCAACGCCGTCCCGTCTGTCACAACAAGCCAGACGCACTGCTCTCACTGCTGTTAAAAAAAAAAAAAACCCAAAAAAACTCAACGCAGACGCCTTCCTTTTCTTTTTTGTTGTTTGTTATGAAATGTTTTCTGTAAGCATTGACACGGCAATGAGTGCAGTGTGCGACGTTGAAGACTCCTCTTCTTCACTTCCTGTTTGTCCCTTATTAACACAGCTGTATTCCACTCGCTGGGACTCACTTATAAACCCGCAGAAAGCCACAGGAAGGTGGCTGTCAGGGATCCTGGGGTGGGAATCAAGGGTTCGACTAATTTCATTAACAGGTGAAGAATTTGAGTGACAGTTAACCATCGCTGTGCAACAATGCTGTGCCGGTTTTGCCGGCAGTGCGTAGGCCGGTTGGTGAGTGCGTATGAGAGTGTAGACTTTATCAGTTCGTTTGCGTGCATCTCCGTGCCCGTTGACAATTAAGCCCTGCAGTATTTTCCCTCACACGCTACATGTTATGCAACTCTACCTTTTAATGCTCAAGATTACTGCTCTCGTGTATCTGTTTCTTTGCTTTGTACAGTCAATTTTGCACCTGCGGGGGGAAAAAAAAAAAACTTTTACAAATAATCTTATTTTATCATTTTTCATTTCATTTTTTTTTTTTTTTCACAAATGTTGTTCTTTTTGGTTTGTTGGTGTTGAAAAAGGGCGGGGGATAGACAGCTGAATGAATGTGTAGGTTTTTATTTTCCTCCGAGAAGCCAGCCTAAGATCCGTGGTCAGCAGGCATACAGGCCTGTACTCAGGCTAATGGCTGTTTCTCTGCCTTTTTGTTAAATTGACTGGAAAATGCTGTTTTAATTTTTATGTTAATTTAAATGGACCAATTGTTAATATATTCCGAAAGCAAAGTACCACAATGAAATGGGAAGTCGTATTTAATGAGCGGGATTCGGTTGCCGGGCTCAGTTGTGAATTTTTGGGTAGTTTTTCAAAGTCGCTCAGAAAATAAGGAGCACGGTTTCCCGTTTACTTTTGTGTGCGGGGGATCGCATGCTCGCGTGTTAGCGTTTCGGCGACTGGGTGGGGTCACTACCCACCCAGTCTGAAAGCTGGGGAAACAGGGACTCTGAAGAGAGAGATCGCGCCCCTCCAAAGTCTGAACGCAGAGCCCACAAATCCGTGTCTTTAAATTTAAGTAACGGACCCCTCTGTGAGTGGATCATCGAATTATCTGCTAAATTTAGCACGGTGAGTTCTGCATTAGCGGCAATGCGACACGACTGAAATGGGAACCAATGCAAGGTGACCACGGCTCACAGGTCCAGGCAGAAGGCCAAAAGGAACCTGGCCCCATCACAACAATTGCTGCGCATTTTACGAGCAAAAGAATTTTGTCAAGCTGCTAAACGGAGAATTGGCCACGGTCCCCCCGCCCTCGCAGTCGACTATAGAAATTAGCCCTGCGTTTTTCAGCTCTCACACATGGATACACACGCTTGCATGGGCACAAGAAGAAAAAAAAATCCCCTTTCTTCTGTCAGCATTCCTGGCCCACAATGGCTAGATTAGTGACTGTGAGGGCTCCCTCGGGGGCCAGCATTCAGACGCAGAATGCTCCCCGGCAGGAACAGCTGGTTGGGGTTAATGGCTACTGAACCTCCCAGCCGGAGCTCTTTCTCCTGGGAAGGAGGCAGGCCTCTGGGGTGCGGGGGAGCCCCCAGAACAGAGCGGGGGTCACTTGGAAAGAGAGCGTGGGCCTGGTTCGGGGGGCCGGGGGGGGGTGTGTGTGTGGTTTGAGGCTTCGCTGGACCCCCAAACCCGACAGCGTGCCCCTGAACTGGGCAGAGGAAAGGAAAAAGAAACAGCAGAAAAGAAAATAATTAGCATGGGTGTATATTTGCCACCCACTTCTGATGGGCAGGAGCCAGCAGCCATCACACAGGCCAACACACTGTGGGGAACTTTGGGTTTGGGGACCGTAAGGCAAAACCAGGGGAAAAATGTATTGGACCTTTAACCAGGAAAAGCAGAGCTGCAGTTGTACCCTTGTGCAGGTATAAGACATCACTTATCCAGCTTTATAGCCTGTTCCTGCATGAAAGCTGTAGCAGTCAGTCTGAATGGCGCATTATTTAATGTTATATAACTGTCGCGTGCTATAACACTATTCACCTGCCGGCTAATAAAAAAGACCAATAGCAGCAGAAATCAGGTCTTCGGGTGCTGTGATAACATTTTGTGTTAACAAAAGCTGATAATTGCTGCAGGTTTTTAATCAGTGATTAGCAGTTTAATAGTGTAATTATTAGTGCATTATTATTCTCCTAATGGGCCAATGTAGGGAAAAGTCTGTGACACCTGCAGGGTAGTTTTCTCACAGATAATAAAAATCAGGGCTGTAATTGCACTTAAGCGTAATTAACAATTATCAGGATAACATATTTCCTGTTGTGACCTCACTGAATTTTTTTTGCTTACATTTTAAATTGAATTATTACAATTATAACAAATGCTGTTTGTTCTGATACATTTTGGGGGTTTTCCCATTGTGAGCATTGTGAAATATTTTTTTTTTTCGGTTGTGTTTATCCAGATGCAATGACCAGATATGGTAACCATTCCAATTGGTCAAAAAAAGAAAAAGATCAGATTTTTAACTTATTTAGGCTTAAGTGGGGACTTCATGGAAAATCTGTTGATTACAATGGAGAGCAATGAGCCTTCTAGGTGTTGCTATGTGAGTGTTAATGTGCATTTAATACACCGGATTTGTGAAGGTCAGCAACGGGCCTGTTATAACAGTTATTAGATTCTTATCAGAATGTTCCCCTCTTCAGTGTCCCAGGTTATAGCAACATGTCACGGTTTGGGTCTCCATCTGATTCCAGCATCGTCATTAAAGAGGTGTCTCTCCTTGTGAAAGGGGCCCCTGATTAGTATCTACTGCTGGCCACAGCCAAAAAAAACGAGAGTCTTCTGATGTTGCTAAGCGCAATGCCACCCATGTGTCATTGGTGTCACCCATGTGTCCCCGCTTTGAGTGACCCTGCCAGAGATGAGCTCAGCAGACACCCTGCAGATGTTCGCTTCACCTCGCTCTCCAGCCCCCATGGTGTGCCGTGGGGAACCCTGGTGCCCCAGCCGCCATTAGCCGCCTGATTATGATAGCGGCGGGCTGTAATCTTTAATCGACTCTGACACCTGATTTGCCCCGTTACAAATCCCCTCTCGCAGACGGTGGCGTTGGCGGCGCTTGATGCGGAGTGATTGGAATGGAATGAAAGATTAGCCCGGGGGACCAGGCTCTGGGGACGCCTGGCCTCTGCTCCCGCACTGTGATTACAGCCATGAAGACAAGCGCTTCGGTGGAGCCGTCGGCCCGGGTGGAGGAGATTACATTAGCATAGCGCCTCTCCGCTGATCGTGTTTCTGAGTACACACGCGCATTAGGCCTCTCTCTCCAAACCACAAGCATCCTCAAGTCAAGAATTACAACGCATTCAAGGCAACTTATTTCCTCTCGATACCCTGAAAATTACACCTGACAGATGGTGACAGTTTTAAAGCCAATGTCGTATCTCTGAATGCAAAACGTTGCAGATCTGCACTTGTGTTTCCTTTCCGTCTACAAACATGACAAAACAAAACTACCACTGGCCTGGCCAACTGTATTATTACCTCGTATGGAATTTGAGAGCATTTTTAAGCATCCACGGAACGTTTCCCAGTAGTCACACTGTCCATTTTCTCTGGAATCAAAGGCGAAGCGCAATATAAACGGGACACTGGCTTAATACATGATAAGAAGTTTACATTTGGACAGAGTTGCATTTTTATAAATTTTTGTCTTCCAAAGGATCTGTGAATTCTTCTTTATTATAAAAGGAAATGATTGGTTTTTCATTGCCTGATTTGAGTCGAATAATTGGTGACCTCGAACGCCTTCCTATACCTGTTATCCGAGGCACCTGTTACTGCGGCTAAATGATCCAATTTGTTTCCTGGGGTGCAAATTCGCACGGTGTTTTCGGGAGTGTTTTATGTCAGGGTTGGCCTCAGTGTGCGACACGCCACGCTCCTGTGGAAAGTTGCTTGTTTTTACAAGTCCGACCTCAGAACCGAAACACCTGCACACCTAACCCTAACCCCACCCCTGAATCACCGGCCTGCCCTGGCGCCAGCACTCTGACGCAACTGCTGCGCTCCCGCCACAAACATTCTCGTCATGTGACGCGTCAGACTGAAGGAGCCACACGCTAATTACAGTTGCTGCTGTAAATCATCGCCGGCTCTTGCCTAGGGCCAATGACAGGGATACAGACAATAAAAAAAGAACAGCACTTGATGAGTGCACACGACATCCTCGAACCCTGGGAACACTTTAACCGGAAGGCCAATCACATTGTTAACTAAAAAGCCCAGGAATCAAAGTTATGCATCAGACATTTCATTTGGTTTTGCTGTCACGCAACAATATGGTTGGTTGCATAGTAGCTTTTAGTCAGGCGGATTACCGAATGGGTCCTTTTGCAAGGTGCAGTTCAGGGATTCAATATGAATTATTTGAGGAATAAGAGAAGTTTCTGGGACTAAATTCACAGGTGAGCACAGGTGATTCTTTCCTTTCCCCACACTTTGCTTAATCTATGATTCCAGATGTTTTGTTGACCTAAATTATCAGTATTGTAACAATGACCATTATGGGGGTTTTTCCCCCCCTATTGACTGCGTGTCCTTGGTCAGGAGCGGAGTTGTTAAAGGAAAGCTCTCTGCCTGTTCAAATGGAGCCTGACTGAGCTACACGTGGACTCTGGCTTTTCTTCCTTTGGAGTTTTACGTCCACCCTTCTGTGGGAGTGACTTTCCCCCGATAAAAAAGACGCTCTGTCTTTTCTCCGTTAAATAAAACTGTTACCATTTTCCCCCAAACTGCCGGCAACATTGTGAAGTTATGGATTTGTTGTCATGTTTGTTGGGTCTTATTGATGGCGTAAGAATGTAAAAGTAACCCGCGACCTGGCTGTGAAGATCGGGATTTATTACCCAGGATCCCTTGAACAATTTCATCAAAAGCCCATTCCGCCGTGACATTTTTCCTGCCATAAATCAGAGATGGGGGGGACCCATTGGTGGACAGTGGCGAGAGATAGATGAGTGAGAGGGGCAGGGGTCAACACCGATTCTTCAGCGCCGCAAACTGTCAGCCGCGTCGGACCGTTCCTCCAGGTTTATGAATGGCTCTTTTACCAACTAGAGGTGTTTTTAATTTGGCGACGCACGCTTGGAGGAAGAAAAAAAAAGACATATATCTCAACAGTTAGGTCCTGCTTATGAAATTACAACATTTCTGCAGGATGAGTGTAGCACTCGCCATCATGCATTTGTTTACAGTGGCAGACAAGGTGGAGGAGGACCAAAGCCAGGCTTCACAGCTCATGAAAATACTCACTCTCTAGGACTCTCTCCCAAATCGATGGAGGTTTAAATCATTCCCTTTGTTAGTCAGTCCTAATTGAGTCAAACTACTATAACTACATGGCATGGCCAAAAGCATGTGGACACCTGCTCATCAAACTTCTCATTCAACAATTATGGAGCGGGTCCGCCTTTGCTGCTGTAACAGCCGCTACTCTTCCGGGAATGTTGGGCGATTATGCCCAGTCCGCAGTTGGTGTTCCCAAAGGTGTTAGATTGGGTTTGAGGTCAGGGCTCTCTGCAGGCCAGCCAACTTTTTCCACATCGATCTCTGAAAACCTTTTCTGTGCAGACCTCACTTTCTGCACAGGGGTATTGTCATGCTGAAACAGAATCGTCTACAATGTCACTGTATGCTGCAGTGTAGGAAAACAGCCCCAGATCATTATTCCTACTCTACCAAACTTCCTACTCTACCAAACTTTACTGTAAGAAACATGCATTCGGGCAGGTAGCATTCTACTAGCATTCGCTAAACCCAGATCTGGCCGACTGCCAGATGGCGATTCATCACTCCAGAGAATGCGTTTCCACTGCACCACATTTCACAGTGGAAAATCCTCCCAAAAGAGTGGAGGCTGTTTTAGCTGCAAAGAGGGGACCAACACCATATTAATACCCATGATTCTGAATTCTGTAGATCCTGTTGATCTTGTGGGATCTTGTGGGAATTTTTTTCTTCCTGACACCCAGCAGTGTGGCAGAAACACAGCTGTATAATGCGATATGGCAGCTTTACCATGTGACTTACCGACATAGTTGTGGTTATGAGTGTGCCTACAGAATTTTAAATGCTTGCGTAACGTTGCTTTGGCTTTTTTCATTCTGTTAGACGTGTAGAAAATAATCAGGACAACTAAAATAGGGTGCCCAACTCCTGTCTGTCAACAAGGTCATCACTGGAGTGGTGCCATAATGCTGGCTGCTGCCCGTCACAGGAAATCAATGAGGGTCCTATCTGTTGATTGCTGTCCGACACAGCCTCTGTCACGCCGGGAGTGCCAGAACCTCTTTAATATTGAAATGAACCAATCAGGGGTTTTAACTCTGTCCTCCCGGTGTGACTTGGGAAACGTCACTAATCAGACCAGAGAGAGTGCATTAATCATCAGTACCATCGCTAGCATCTGGGCGTTGCAGGAAAACGACCCTTTTGATTGATTCCTATTGATTAGGGAAAGGAAAAGGGCCTTTGGCTCGTCTGGTGTGAAGAGGTACCCTGTTTTAAACTCATATAAATGTAGCGCTGCCGCACGTGAAGAAATTTAAATGTAGCGCCACGCCACAAGTCATAGTAATAGCAGAGGATGTGCGCACAAACGAGCCACGTTACGCTGTGACAGAAACGTGAGCATCTTTTTCAAATTCCCATCTCCTTATTGCTGCGTCAACAGCTCCAGGTCAAGAGATTTTTGGGTTAATGTGTCATCCCTTCATTTGTTCTGCTTTCATTTCTCAGCATCAGCGGTCGCATTTGTGACGGTGTCCAGCCACGTGTGGTTTGAGCACACCCTCTGCCATCCGGCGTGTCTGAATGCCATCGCTCCGAGCGTACCGGGACCGAACGTTGTGACCTTGTGGGTCGTTCTTCATTCACACCCCTGACATCTGGGTGATCATTGCCGGAACATTCCACCTGTGTGTGGCTGCGTGTTTATAAACACTCACATACAGGTACTCACACACATACTCACGCACGTACCCACACAGGTACTCACACATGTACTCACGCACGTACCCACACAGGTACTCACACACGTACTCACGCACGTACCCACACAGGTACTCACACACATGCTCACGCACGTACCCACACAGGTACTCACACACATACTCAGACAAATATTCACTCACACAGGTCTTCGCACACATGCATATTCACACACATGCTGACACACAAACACACGTACTCGATATGTACGCTATGTACTCACACACGTAAACACATTCACATGACAATACAACCATACGTTCACACAAACATTCGCTAAGACAAAAACAAGCTTAAAGACATGCAAAACCCATACACCAGCACACACACACACACACTCACGCATGCACTGATATAAAAAGACTACACACACCCATATGAAGGTGCACACACACACACTCCCGGTGAGCGCGTGAACCCGCCGTGGGGCAGCGAGGATGAGAGGGTTACCTGCACCCCTCCCCCCATTCTAAAGCCATTTGATTTATTACTCCGGTATGTTTGAAGTGGGACAAGGGTCATTCACTCAACTACCTACCCTCTGATAATCACACTGAGATTGCCGCTCCCAGCCAGAGGGGGCTGTTTGGCTTGGCGTTGACCCATCTGCTCCGCTGAGAGTCAGGCGCACACGTGGACCTGTGACTCGAGCCTGAGAACGTGCCCCTCACACAGGGTTTACATCTCATGGAAGTCAATGGTGAAACGTTACGTTTTTAAAGGCATAAAGCGACAAACTGCGAAAAATGTTCTACTTGTTATCAGGATCTGTGGAAATAAGAAGACTTTTCCTCTCAAACCCAAATCAGTCTATAAAATCAAAGTATATTCACATATTCACAAGTAGGAAAAATCTCTAAACCTCGCTAATCCCAGGTCTTCATTTAATTACTCAAACACGGTTTAACATTGAATCCCTGCTCTTAAATACCACAGTTTCAAATAGCTTACTTCTAACTGATGGATGCACTCCTACTGATCAAGACTTTTAATGTTTTAAGTTATAAGTTAAGTTATTGCAACAAAATTTCTGCAAGCGGAAGCATGGGTTTGCAGACATCCAGCCAGGTAACAGAGGGGCGTGAATAAAAACCCGTCCCGAGTTGTTTTATACAACTCTCCATCAGGCATGACGGCCTCAGCACATGATTACCAGGCAGTAGCCCTTGGCTAGTGAGTAAATCACATGCACGCACCCAGACAGACAGAGGAGGAACTGGCGTCAGGGATATTTCTTTTCTCTGGGGCTTGCTGGGCAAGCCAAATCTTGTAAGCCACTTAGCAACAGGTTCCTTTTTATCTTTTTATTTTATTTTTATCTCCAGCGATGTTTATGATGCAAGGTACCAAGCACTTAAAAACCCAGTAAATGGACCTATCCTGGGCTACCTGGGACAGACTCAGTCACTGCCAGCATCTTCTTCAAAGCCTCTGTTTGAACACACCAGCACATTAAAATCTACTTAATTTCCCTGTTTCATCTTCTCGCAGACCTTTTCATTAGAGAGCGGTAGCACAAGCGAGCCAAAATGAGACGCGAGAAGCTGAGATCAGACAACGTCGCCGGCATGAAAGTGAGGCTTGTTTCCGTCTGACGGCAGTCCTCCAAGCACAGATGAGCGTAAACATGGACACTTTGGATAAAACTAAAGCTGAAAAATGACTTGCACCTCAGATCATTCAGACGCCAAAAGTTCCCTGTAAGCAAAGCAAGCTTGCTCTAATGCAGAGAGATTGCATCCTTTCAGTGTGAATAGGAGGGAAGGTCACAGGGTTGATTAGTGATTACCAAAAGCAACTCTGGGTTTTAAATTTGCTGGACAAGAGCAGAAGGCGCTCAGTCTGAGATATTTAAAGAGACACAACTCATGGACGTATTCCAAAAATGGCTCCTAGCATTTGTGGAGGCTCTCCGGTGACGTTCGTTAAGATGTTGTTTTGTGTCTTGGTCTGTCGAGAGTCAGGTGTCAGGATGGTTTTTGAAATAATTTTTTCTCAAAACGTTCTGCAACATGCTCGGTGCTCATTCATATTTAGTGACACATCAGACAATCAGTCAAATCAATCCACTGTCTTTGAGTGAGCTTCATACGGGGGCAGCTCTGTGAATTGGACTCAATCAGAGGCTGCTGAGTGTCAACCCCCACATCCCCCCCCCGACCCCCCCCCAGCCCTGGTGAGAGTGGCCACGGGCTAATGGCACAGCCGAAATTACATGAGGAGGTGAAGGGTGGTGATTGTGGAGAGAGGGAGAGGGAGTCTCAGTGCATCAAGCGGTGACAGCTGCTCAGGGGTTATTACAGGAAGCGCTGTCAAAAAGGCTGGAGCCAGCCTAGGTCTCGCACTTGCTCCGAGGTGACCCGACTTCCTCGCCCGAGTTGTAGTATCTCCCGTGGGTCAACTGTTAGGACACTGATCCCACAGAACTGGAGGGAATGGGTTGCCCTGTAAGGACACTGATCCCACAGAACTGGAGGGAATGGGTTGCCCTGTAAGGACACTGATCCCACAGAACTGGAGGTAATGGGTTGTCTGGCTTCTTCCCAGAAACCTGCGTGATCATACAGCAGCCCTACAGCACATTCAAAAGGACCACCTCCTGCCTGCCTATCAAATCCTCTCAATTATAGATCCTGATAATAAGTATGTTTTATGCCTTTAAAACTTTGAGACGAAAGCATTTTTAGCCAATGAGCTGCCATTGTCTTCTGAACACTGAACAGAAAGCTATTCAATCCAGAAAAGTATTTAAATATGAGTCTACATACATTTCACATAAGTTTATCAACGCATAGTTCTTAGTCACGTTACGGGAATACCCAAATATCTGAGAGTGACTTGAGGAGGGGAGGCTGAGATGGTGGCATTGAGAACGAGATTCAGCAAAGAACATTTCCTGCCTCAAGTTCAGCATGAAGTTCAAGCTGCTCTTGGACTAACAATGAAGGCTATTACAACAGTATTACAGTGAAGGCTATTACAACAGTATTACAGTGAAGGCTATTACAACAGTATTACAATGAAGGCTATTACAACAGTATTACAGTGAAGGCTATTACAACAGTATTACAGTGAAGGCTATTACAACAGTATTACAGTGAAGGCTATTACGACAGTATTACAATGAAGGCTATTACGACAGTATTACAGTGAAGGCTATTACGACAGTATTACAGTGAAGGCTATTACAACAGTATTACAATGAAGGTTATTACAACAGTATTACAGTGAAGGCTATTACAACAGTATTACAGTGAAGGCTATTACAACAGTATTACAGTGAAGGCTATTAGAATAATATTACATTTAAGGCAGATCTAAGGTGTACATGGCTTTGTTGTTGGGCAAGGATATGTGAAATGTGGTTTATATATATATATTATATATATATATATATATATATATTTATTTATTTTTTATTTTATTTTTATTTATTTATTTATTTTTCAAAAAAACTGTTGAAAATCGTTGTTGATGGGATTAATGCCTGCTCTCATTAATGCTTAGTGAAGAGGACACATCTTTATGTCTGAAGACTGATAGTTATATCAGAGTCTTGAACTCCATTTGACCTCCCCCCTCATGGTCTCTTATCTGATCTAAAGCAGAAAAAAAAACATTTCAAAGGGAGCCCTTTGGGAGACAAATTACAGGTGATAATTATCAAAGTGCTTAATTTGGGCAACAGTGCTCTTGGCGTGAAGTCTCTTACCGTCCTCCGGCGCTCAGGTGGTGGGGAAGCTGTTGAACAGGCTGTAATGGGACTCTGTTGTTGAACAGGCTATAATGGGACTCTGCAGTAATGAGACTCTGCTGTTGAACAGGCTGTAATGGGACTCTGCAGTAA
>JAOYSI010008563.1:0-42597 GCA_025775065.1 Hiodon alosoides | reverse complement strand
ATCACAAAACATCAACCATAGTTACTTGACAGTTGACGCACATTAATTCCAGAAAACGACTAATTTTGCATTTCTGATACTGCGTCTGATACATGATGATTCATTATCAAAATCAATTTCATTCTCATTAAATAAATACATAAATCTACACACTCTATACAGTTTCACCACTTGGAGAACTGCTATCCTTTTTTTGCTTTTGTTTGCTTTCGTGAAAATGGTCGCGTCCAGACGAGTCCAATGATCTGTGGCTAGGAGAAGCTGACTTCCTGACCCATGCTATGGCTCCAGAAAGAGAGCCAGAGAGACCACTGAAGATGTACCTGTGGTGAAGGCCCAGACCAAGGTGCCAACAGCCAAACGTCCTGCCACAAGACCGAAATTCCCAGGAGAGGATTGGAGCTAAGTCCCCTGGACCCAGGAGTGGATAGAGAAGAACAAAATGTACTTCAACCCGAATCAACTGAGGAAAGTGAGGGGCTACTTGCTATTCACAGTAGCCTGGTAGAAAGCATTAGGGACGGGCAGGAGCAGAGGCCTGGGAAAAGAAACAGCTGCTGTCTCAGCAGCAGGAGAATGAGCGGACGCAGTGCACTAGCCACGGACCAGTGTAAGGCTCTGACAGAGAAACCAGTGACCCCAACCTAAAACTGTAGGGAATTTTGAATTTAACATTTTATTGAAACTTTTCAAAGAAAAGCATTATGTAAATAACTTTTGAGGAATGGAAACAATTGTTAACTTAATCAATAGTAAAATTTGTTAATTTTAGGTAACCGCTTATCCAAATCAGGGTCGTTGAGGTCAAGTCTCCCAAGTCTTTGTGTAGGGGGAAACAGCAGCCCCAAAGGAAACCCACTCAAACAAACTTTAAAACTCTGCACAGACAGGGACCCTGGGCCAGTGAGGCACCAATGTTAATCACTGAACCACTGTGCTGCCCAGCATTATTACCAGTATTATTATCTTAACATTAAAATGAGTAAAATAATTGTGTGAGAATAATGTCAGGTTGGAATAAACTAACATCCTTTATTCTATTACTTTCCCTCTTAATTAGCAACTACTCAGAAAGAGGTAACTGAATCAAAAAGCCTGTATAGTTAGTGGGAGCTACAAATTCCCATTCTCTGTATTGGAGTATACCACATATAGTGTATCCTGTTGAAATATGGGAAGCTTCGATGTCAGCCTGATTGACGATTTCAACTTCAAATAACTGTCCTCAATGAGCCACACTGCAGTAGATGAGACCAAGACAAACCAATATAAAGTTATTTGCACGTTTAGAGGAACACTGATATTGATCCGTTTTTGCCAGAAAAAGTATTTCTAAATTAATTTCAAGCTTTGGACTGTTCAGTTATCAGGGAAAACATCAATTTTGATGTCTCGGTTGATAGAACTGAAACAACAAAGGCCTGAGTTTAAATGACAAGTATAGATTATATCATAAATGATAATACTTGTGTCTAAATCTCTTAAGGCAAACAATCACATTTGGGTGCCATCATATATACTGTAAGTGCTTCAAACATTTTTATACTACTGCAGATTGTAAATCTAAAAATAAATACATTTGAAATACAGATAGGAAAGCCTAAATAAACTTTAAATAAACTGTTAAAATAATTTCCAACACTAATTAACTTAAAAGGTAATTGCATTTGCAACAATAATAATGGTTATATTGTTAGTTTCCATGGTTAGTAAAAGTAAAAACTAAATCACAGAAATCTCAACTGACCAAATGTATCATGGAAGAAACTAGAAAAACAACAACATTAGATAATGTTCACAACCAAACAATAGAAGGCAAGTACCTGTTTATCACTTACCAAAATTATCAATATACTGGTTTAGAAATAGGAGTAAACAGCCAGGCAATTACTGTAAGTTAGTAAAAGTGAAGTTTAAAAGAACATTCCTAGAACAGAGAAGTAACTAAGATCTGTGCTGTACAGTAAGAAAAACTCCTACTGTAATACACATGTCTGTGACAGAGCCCATCCAGCTCTGCTTACACATAGTCATTGAGTCTGTATCCACTGCTGGAAGCTGAGGAGCGAGAAGGTGTGTGATTGCCTTTGTAGGCAACCGGTGGTTGGTAAGCAGGGGCAGGTGGTTGAAAGGCATTGTGGGCCTGCGGAAAGTAGTGGAAGCGGTTTTGAGAGTCTCCACAGGACAAGCAGAGCACTGTCCCGCCAGTGACACTGAAGCCTGCAGAGATGAATCCCATGTAGACGGCCTGCCCAATCTCATACTTCATATTGTTTGGAAGCAGAGGGTCATAGAAGTCACGAATTACATCGTTGGTAGTCCAAGACACTGTAACCAGGCAGAGTAGGCCTGCGGTGATAAAGCAGATTCCACCGCTGACTGCTAACGCACGCTTGGTTGGGGGATGCTGGGCGCATCGGGTGCACTTCATGCCTGCAGCAGAGATGGCGGTGGCCAGAGCAGAGCTGAGGCAGGAAAGCACCATCAATGTGCGCGCGGCCTGCAGGTCTAGGGGAAGTGCCAGCGGCGAGTGGTGCATCTCGCACTGGTATACACCCGTGCTATTCCAGACACAGTCCATCCACAGTCCCTTCAGGTAGGCCATGGCTGTGATGATGTTGGAACCCATGTAGCCTGTCCGCCGCCACTGGGGCAACAAAGTAGCCACTGCAGTCCCAAACAAACCCAAAAGGCCAAGAAAAAAGCCCAGGAGCTGCACTGCCATGCTTACCATAGTTAACACATTAACTCGCTCAATTACAGATCTTCAATTTGCAGTATTTCTATATGTTTACTAGCATTCTCCCTCGTGCATCAAATTCTTACCAGTCATGTAATCTCAAGTGAGTGTACTCTCTTGGGTTTGATATCATACTATTATTCGGTCTCTAGAGTTATCTGAGACAGTGGTGAAGAATGTGAATACTGCTAAGCTTCATCTATTTCTCATCATCTTGTGGGCACTCAGTTACTAGCGTTCACGACAACCTGTGGAGAGGAGGAAAATTAAAACATTGACAGTCACCGCTTTAAGCAGTATCCTAAGAAGTTAAACTTTTGTAAGCACCTATATTGCAAGGTAAGGCAAGCCTTTACAAACATGCACTCAAAACTACCAGAAAAGTAGAAATTACAAATAGTTTTGATCATTCATTCAGTAAAAAAAAGTTAGTTTACCAGGTTAAACTTCTCATTTTACTTTTTTTTTTCCATAATTCTTTTTTTTAAACCTCACTTTAATGGGTCCATCAGAAGATAGAAAAAACCCAATGATCCCAAGGTAATCAGGATCTTAATACATTCTCTATCCCTTTTAGAAACTATAAAAACAATTTTTTATAACAAAGTTACATTTTTATTCATTTATTATTTTAAAATGCTTAAAAACAGATACCATAAATCTGTGCTAACACATTTTGTAGAGTTAATAACATTAATTGTCTTGGAACACTGTACTTCACTCAGTAAAAATGTGCAGTGAGACACATCACCAAGTGACCACAAGAACTGAGTTTTGAAGGACAAAGTGGTGGACTCTAAAAATATGTAAATTTTTGTGTAATGCAGGATCAGATGGCAACACAGTGGCTTCACTGCCATAGCAGATTGGGTTGAGGAGTCGGTTCTGTGCTTGTCGATTTTGGAGCCGCTGGCACCAACTCACTCCAAGGACAAAAACACAACATAGACCAGTGATGGACAAGCAGCCCTCCGGACCTACCAATGATGATATCATCACCCTGCTTCAAGACACTGTCAACTAAAATAGAACACGGTCTGCTTTAAATCAGAGTGAAAGCATTTTTTTATATTGCATTTGAATTTCTTCTTTTAACTCTATCAAGTAAACAAGTTAGAATTCCAAACTTAAAATATATAGTATAAACTGACTTCTGTGCATTGACATTTCCTTTAAATATTATGTGTATTTAGTACATGAAGAAAATTAATCTACTTATCAAAACCACTTTCCTTACATCATCATGCCCTGATACCTGATCAAAGGATTCGTATAATTAACAAAACTGATTTTTTATGCAACCGAAAACAGCCTGTCATCACAAACCTGAGAACCTCCTGTCACTCCCCAAAGCAACTGAGCAGCCAGTGTCTTTAAGCCCACATTTAATAGGCTTTCATAAGCTGAGCATTATGTTTTAATAAAGCATGTAATCTGTGTTAATATAGTGTACTTGCAGCTGAAAACTCTCGACAAGCAGCGAATGAAACAGTGGGTTTTTTTCAGATTTTATATTTAACACAATTTTGAACTTATTTCACTGAATATCAAATCAGCATTTAAAACTTTATTTAAGCACTTCCTTCACTTTCCTTATAGTGTCCTTAACATTGCATTAAAATTAACGTGAAAATCAAAGGCAACATTAAAGTGTTGTGTAAACCTACCTGCTGTCACCCACACATTCACTTTCATTCTGTTTCCACTGATGGAGCCGGTTTCATTCTATTTCCACTGGTCCGTGAGGCCGCACTTGATCTGCAGGTGGTCGTGTTTATGAAACCTGACTCCTATCTATAGCAAATCTGACAATACTGCCACAAGAGCAGACTTGCTTCTGCCCCAGTTGTTGAGTGAACAGTGGTTATTGTATTGTCAGTGGGGCGATAATCGGGCAGGGGACAGCATCAGCTCATCAATCACTGCTGCTTCCTCAGCTGTCAGAGTGATCAGATGTGTTGGGCTAAATAGAGCTATTTGTACACAATGCTTCTATTTTATGCCCTACCAGAACTAAGTCGGTATAAAGCTTAAGGCAGTAAAGACAATTATACACAACAGTAAAGTACTTTGTACTCACAGTTTACACTGTAAATGTTCATCTATTCCAGTGAAGTTGTAGAAAAATAAAATTCTACTATTCTAAATGTTCAGTTGCAGTTCAACTCAAATGATGAACTGCTGTCTACATAATTATTCAGCTGCCTTTTTAGATTGCTGTAGATTTTGCATTCAAAATAAAAAAAAATGAGGCAATAACTCAAATATCAATATCTTGTAGAATCCAGAATTCCATCACAGTTTATTCATTTATTTCCTGGTGTAGATATTAGACAACTTTAAAGTATAACACAACCAAGTCTTCACCTATCACTGAGCCACATGAACACAAATGGCCTCCTCCACAATCATTTAATACCCAAGCCCTTTTTATTTGCTTTGATGGGATTATACTGTGCCACAGTGCACATATAAATTAATTCCTCTCAGCAGTTTCTGAAAATAATATAATATATATATATATATAAAAAATAAAATAATAATATATTATAAAACAGATCTCAAACTGGGATAAAATAAGTGCTTATTAAATTAAGTATACTAATTTAGTAGCCTTACTTTCTGAGTTCACCCTTGTACTGAAAAAACATTTACATATTATACGTTTATACGACATGGATACCGATGTATAGCTGCATGTTAGACATTTAAAATGAATACGACATTGCCTTTTTTTTAAACTCCGGCGCGAGATGGGGTGCTTCGCTTCGAATAGAGCAAACATTGACGCCACAGACTATTTGGCGGGTCTGAAGAGCACATATGACACTGGCTGGCTAAAAAAAAAAAAATCTAGTAAACATTTATAATTTAAGGACAGAAAAAACGACACTAAGTAAGTACTACAACGTCCCGTCAAAGTAGTTGACAAGTGCTACACTTGCTGAATAACCAAATAACCATATTGAATTACCTTCGCTAGTTAGGTGCATATCTACTTTTTTTGTATGTCTTACTGCTGTACTACTTCACAGCCCTTTAAAATCTGTGTTTAAGTATTTTTTTTGGTACTCAAAAGTATGGTACTCAATACCAAAAGTATTAATCGTTTACCGCTAACCAATGATAATTATTAGCTTCTGCCAGAGGTTAACTACTCAGTTGGCTCCTTAACCACCTGAGAACAACATTTTTATACACTACCAAGACCATCGTAATCCAAATGTATTACGACTGACTGGGTGTACCTACGTATAATTAACTTTAATATTGTAAATTAATGTATATAAGGAAATTTATACTAACACAACCGCCACTGTCAGTCAGGACTCTGACGACGTTTCACGTGCTGAAGTAGTTGTAGACCAAGCTAGCAAAGGAATTCATTTAAACTTTCTAGCGGGACGTATAAAGCGTAGTTATAGCGCCTTACTATTTATGAGTGTTTATTTTATGATTAAATAAAAATATACTTTAGTCAAATCTGCTACTTAAATAGCCCCGCACGTTGATTGAGATCGATGCGCTACTTAAATGAAAAATGTTTGTGCATATTTATGATAATAAACTACAGTTAATGTAATTACAATATTTTAATTGAATTATAATAAACGATTAAAAGAAGTCACCTCTTAGGACACTATGATTAGACCTCATGTCGAGCTGAATTAGGTCTAACCGGTAAATTAATGCACTTCATTAACGCAACGAGTGCTGTGTAAATGCAGTAATGCTGGGCTGTTTTGGAAATTTTATACTTGTTTCTGAATTTTATGAGCAGCCCATTTACTATTAAATATATAGATAAAAAAGACTTAAAGATGGCTTAATAAAACAGACTAGTTGAACCAGGCCAACTAAACCTTTAGAAATGAGTATTCCAAGAATAGCATTAACTGAATGTGATGGGATTTGAATCCAGCTTTGTTCATAGCAATTCATAAACATAATTCTACTTGTGTTCTCCAAGTTCTTTTGCATTAACAGAATAAATCATTTTTTAAAAGCTGTTTAAATAAAAACTTTTGTGACATTTAAAATCATGATTTGAAGAATAGAAATACAGTTAACTCCAGTTGCTCTTTCCATGCTTTTTCAAAGGATCAACATATTGGGGATGGCGTCAATCTCTAGGAAGTTCACGGAAACACACAAGTTTGAACACTTTTGCAGGGGGAAGCATCCCTACCGAGCCAGAACCATCATCACAAGGAGTCAGAACAGGTCCAGATGGGGAGTTTTTGAAAGGTTACCTGCAGAGGTCTTCGACATTATCCTGGAGCACCTCTCTGGTATGCATAGAGATCTTGTAACATGCAATAATTTTTAGCTTGTTGCTACAAATCTTGCCATCAAACAGGGAGGGGCAGAGTCTACCTGGTCACAATGGCACTTCCATGATTTGGAACTTCCATGATGTAGGCAGCAACAACCCATGAAAAGCCCCACCAATCCCCTCCCATCCACCCTAGATTTGAACCTGCGAAATCCAGATAATAGGGCGCCTATGAGCCACAGTTTACCAATTTAGCCTCTTGAGAGGTTAACATGCCAGAAATGAATGAGTCAATGGTTTTTAAATTGCTTCTTTTAAAACACAGAAGTACTGATCACAACTGTTAGTAGAATTACCGTGTTTATTTAAAATCTTCATTAGTCTGGGAAAAAGCTAATAGCCATCTTTAAGTTGTCTTTTGTAAAATAATTCCTTAATATCATTTATTTGAGAGACCTAGAAAAACATCTCTGGCTTATTAAACTCCCAGGTAGAGTTTGATCAACAATTGAAAAAGGGATAAAAACACTCTGTCTGGTGTGTTTGTGTTGTACTTGTAAAGTAATAGAGATCAGCGTGTTCAGCATGGTGTCCAAGGCCATCAGCAGGTATATTGTGAGCTATGTCTCCATGCTTGCCTGGAGGAAAAGGATGATTCTGCAGGAGTTCCATCATTCTCCCTTGAAGGAGAACTGTATCCTGGAGCACTACAAGTCCATTGGTAAGAGCACATTTTTAGCAATTCCTTAGGCATCCTAAAGTACAATAATTTCTGGTCGAATTTCTTTCAAAATTGTTTTATTTATTGTGATTAACTTGTGTGGTGTGGTCCATTTTTTGTGAAAAAAAAGTTTCAGTTAACAAAATAACAATATTGTGAAACAGGCAGAGTTCTAAATCCAAGAAATAAGATTGTATATAAGATAGTAAATCTATAACTTCAAAACTAATGTTATTAAATTAATTGTTTAATGATAATTTAACCATTTTGGCGCAGGTTTGTTGTTCAAGAGATGTACCCTTTTACTTCCAACAAAGGATCGGTTAAAGTTTATATCTAGCAGATTTTCACAGGTAAGTTTCACTTGGGAAACTGAAAGCTGAGATGGATATGGAAAAACTTTCTTCATAATATTTATTGTAATTTATTTATGTAATATTTATTAAACATTGTGGGCACTAGTTTATCCTACAGTGCTATTATTTATTATAACTTCATAACTTTAACTTTAAAAGTTATAACAATAACCATCTATGTAATAACAAAAAGCACTTGAAGTAGCAACTAATATATATATATATATATATATATATATATATATATTAAACAATTGTTGTAAAAGGAATGTGCATTGTGCTAGCTATACAGCTTGCTAGTTATGTAGATCCTTTCAATAAATATCCACTTTGTTTGCAAGCTGGTAATGTGTTTTATTGTTAGCTTTCTGTTGTGTGGGAATATCTATCTCAGGATGTGTTTTATAAAGAATATTAAGTCTACATTTCGGATGAGCTACTTTTGTACTCTGTTAGATTCCTTGCTTTATGATGGAGGGGTGCACATCATCTCCAGGGTGCCTGGGCTTTGCGAGCTATGGAGTTTTTTTGCAGGTGACAACTGTAATATATCTGTATAACTGCTTGGATTAATTGAAAATGGGGTGAGTTAGGTTCCAAGCTATACATGCAATTGTTTTTAATATAAGGAAACTTCCTTATTAACTATTACTTAATTCATATTAATTACTAGTAGATAGCTATTTCGTTTTTGAGTAAAGTAAATTAGAGAGGAACCTCCCAAAAGGACTACTTCCAACTGACTTAAAAGTGTGCAGGAAAAAAACATGTCTGTGTTATTTATTAATTATACATTTGGAATCTCCACTGGTGCATCTTGGCAGGTCGCTACTAATCCTTCCACACAGGGTTGCCAGGCCTGTGACCACCCATGCCCAAATAAAACAAGCCCAATACCCTGCCAAAAAGACTGTACCCCTGCTACTGCTACCATCTATTCAAAACAACCAATGAGGGCTTGATATTAACCAATCAAACGGATGTAAAATATTAAGTATATATTAAGCAGCATTGGAGAGGAGACCAAATTGAATGTAAAACTGAGTTCTGTAATTCCATGATTTACATGCATTTTGTTGTATATTTTTGTATGGTCTTTTCAAGACGTTGATTGCTGGTTGGGATGAACTGGAGTGCCACCGGGTTTTCAACTTCTTGTGTGAGTTCTCAAACCTACCTCGCAAGATTGAGACTGTTGTCTCAGGAAAGCCAGGTGGGTGACAGTTTATACTCTCTTTATTATCATAATACAGCATGTAGCGTGTATGTTAAGTTGCTAGATTACTTATATTACTTATTATGTTCCATAATAAGCTAATGTTACACAACATAGATACTCTTGCAATAATGTATAACATTACACTGTCTGAAATGTTATATGCAAGGAATGGTCCTAGTTAATTTAGCTAGCTGTATAAATGTGGCTATTAACCCACAGTGTGTACTTGTCCATTCCTGGAGTAGTGGTCAAACAAAATTTTTTCCCCCCGCTTGCGATCTGACTGAGCTGGAGATGTTCGTTCCCTTCAGGAGCTTTCCACAGGTTGGAGTTCCAAATCCGGCTCTTCTGCAGGAATGTGCTGCTTGACCCCTGGCAGAACCGCCGGGACACACTCTTCTGGCTCACTCGTCTCCTCAAGCCATGGCCCATGGTCAGCCAGGCACGGCTGCTATTCATCCTCTATGGCCCGCTCCTCCCAGACAGTAGGATAGACCATCCGAGACATTTGTATAGTGTATTGTATTGTTTTTACAAATAGTGAAGAGAAAGTCTTAAGGTCTACATGATATCTTGCACTCTCAGGTAAGATTTCTTGGCGGGAGGTATGTGGCAGCATGGTGGCACAGTGTGGGTTGTGGGACCTGGCCAAGGCAGTCATTCTGCTTTACAATGATCTTGAAGTCAAAGACTGGACTGCCGACACTATCCTTGGAATCTTAGATGAGATGACAGGTATTCCTATTAACCTAAATGTGTTAATGATTGTATATACTTACTATAGCTTACTTACTGTATTTGTGCTGACTGTTTTTTTTTTTTTTTTTTAACCTGTTGGCAGTGCTTCCACAAGCCTGGCACATGGAGAACATAGCACGCTTGCTCATTCTTTGTGGGAATAACATTTGTTATAGTGTGCTGGCTAGTAAGGCTATTAATGGACGGCTGTTCGAGATCTCCCGGCTCATGGTTTTTCTCATAATGGTAAGTGCATAGTTTTAGTTAAAGCCAATTGCAAAAAAAAAAGAAAAGTGGGTCAGTTGGTAGAACTACTCACTAAAGTGTAGACCGAACCCTATAATCTGGGTTTCCCAGGTTCAGTCGGAGCGACAAGTCGAGAAGCATTAGCACAATCAGTGATTCCAAATTGGGGAGAAAACACAAAAAATAAATACAAAAAATATGTATTTTTTGGCCTTTGAAATATAAGTAACCTCTTTGGTGCTGAGCAGCACACTTATAGCCAATAGTGGCTCTTTCCCATTGGCTTGCTACTATACTTTCTGACTATTTGATGCTATATCAAGTCTTCATTGATCTGCGCCAGCCCTGTTCAGACAAGGCATCCCATATTTAATAATATACACTGCTGAGAATGAAACAACTCCTCTTTATGGCTTAAGTGGCAACATCGGATGACCATAGTCTTTGATATGACTTGGTGTCATAGCTCTGGGAATTGCATCCTAATATTAAATGTATTATTATTATAAACTAAAAAATAACTAGTAAAATGTGATTTGCCCAAATTTGATCCTTCTGGAGGATTTTCCCGATTGAAAGTCAGGTAAAGTAACCATATGTTTCTCTGTAAATCTTAACGATCAGGTGTGTGAGAAGGACGGGTACTGCATGAATTGGTCAGTGAAGATGATGCAGCAGATCTGCAATGTGCTCCCGGCTGCTGCTGACAAGTGGTCCTTTATCCAGAGTGTTGAAAACATGCTCTCGGAGGTCACTATGGAGATGTACGAGACTGTCATGGCAGGTGAAGGCGGGGCTTTAAGATGTACGATTGTCCTTGGGGGTTGGGAAACCGCAAAAAAAAAACCCCATACAAATATGCATTTAATAACTTTCTGTTTCTAAAAATGTTGACTTTAAATTTCTATTAAATTATGTTTAATTTTAATTACTACTATGGGACTAAATATTTTATCTATGATACACATGACATTAGATTCTCCTCCAAGATTTGTTTTCTTTTCTCTATGAAGGAAATCGTAATGAGGACATGGATACGTTCCAGAGCTTATGCACCCTCGTGAATGCCAGTGCTCACTTCCACACAGAGATGGTCTATATGTATCTTAAGGACTAAAAGACCTAAGGGGCCCCATCAAAAAAGTAATCTTTGTTAATATTATTTTTCTTCCAGCAATGGCATGTTGTTGTTTTATTAACACATTTAACAGAAATTGCTAAGAATCACAGACCTATTAATAAGGTTGTCTTCCCGTTACTGTCAACCACACTTTACTTGATTACTGGTTGAATGCCTTAATGTACCATATTTTGTGAAACAATTTTTCTTATTTATTTATGTATTTATTCAGCATGGAACTATATGTAATAGCATAATGGTTTTAAAACAATGCATTATTTGTACACAGAGTTTATTCTGTTTTTGATGGAATAAATGCAATTTTTCTTTCTTATGTGGTGACCCCCCCCTGCAATTTGTGATATATGGCTTGATTTTAGGGTCAAGAGTATGTTAATTATTTGATCTTTGGTAGAATGGCTATTTAATGAAAAAAACTGAACTGAAGTGCTGACTACTAACAGTAAACCATTGCTGTTTGGGTTGGTTTTAGTGACAGTTCTTTATTGATAACTTTATGTACTTTGAAATTAACAGTCCAGTAAGTGCCCTATCAGGGTCATTCAAACCAAAGGAAGCTTACAAAAATTACATACACGTTATAATCTGCAAAAGAAAACACATGCCTTTATATCCTCTAAGTCCCATTTTTATTACAATTTATCAAGGGTATAAATACATTTGGTTATGTAGGTTCCTGTGAACTGCTATGAATAGTATAGAAACTACACATCTATATTCTTTAGAAACGTGTAACTATATCACAAGGAATGTAAAATAACATTTATTGTGACTAGCCTGAAACAAGGATACTGACTTGATGAAATGGTATACAAATATCAAAATATATGAATTCTCTGTTTGAACCACATAGATACTTTATGAGCTAAAAATCCAAAAGCAAAGTCTGTCTTTTGCATTTCTTTGGGGGGGAACTTCTTGGTGACATTATAACAGCCTAATCATCAGAGCACATCACACAAAACAATAAGGCACGTATAGACGCACTGCTTTGTGATTAAAATGACATTTTTGCTGAAAAAAGCCCAAAACTTTAGGCTAAAATGCAACTTTAAGTGTTTGTTTTTGACATATGACCTTACTCGTATTTTCTTCTAAATTAAAAGATATTGAGTTTGAAATATTAAGGCTAAAATAAAAAAAATTAAAAAACATCCAACATTCCAACAGCACCTTGTTTCACAGTGATGATAACACATCCAACTGAAGTATCTCCTATTTTAACACCAAGTATGACACAATTTTTCCTGAGTTCACCTTCCGCTCATCTTTAGTGGTCACTACAGCAGAACACCAGCCAGGCAGACACAGGTCGAAGCTGAATATGCATCAGCGTGAGGGAGCTCTGTTGCTGTTATGGTTGTCATACCAACACAACTCCCACCGTTTTAGTGTCTCATGTTTTCATTGTTCTGATCTGATCTGTTAGGGGAAAAAAGTTGATTATGCTTACACAGCACGTGGTTTAAATTCTCACTGTCGCTCTTGCTTCTAGTCATCATATTCTATTTAAAGTGGGGCAGGACTAATGGTGATAGAAGTAAGAACTACTGCCATAGTTAATGTAGATCTACACTTAGAGTTGAGAGAAAAAGTTTGTGAGCTCAAATTACCAGCATAAATGGCTCCAAAAATATAGTCTGATCTTTAAGTCATCGCAATAGATAAACCCAGTGTGATTTAACAAATAACATGCAACACTGTTTACTTACACATGTCTTTACTGAACACTTTGTTCAAAAATAAACAGAATAGGCCAGAAAAATAATTGTGAACCCTGATTCTTAGCAGCAATAACCTCAAGCAAATGTTTTCTGTAGTTTCTGATCAGACCTGCACAACAGTAAGGAGGTATTTTAGATCCTCCTTACAGAACTGTTTTAGTTAATTTATTTTTTTGGGACATCTTGCTGGAACAATCACGCCACTGAATTTCAATTGTGTTTAGGTCAAGCAAATTTTCTTCTGTTAAAGCCATTTTTTTGTATACTTGCTTTTTGTTTAGGGTCATTGCCCAACCTGCAGATCATAGATAGTTACCTTTATATTACCCTGTAGAATTTCCTGATACAATTTTGAATACACTGAGGCAGCAAAGCAGCCCAAACCTATGATGCTTCCTCCACCATGCTTCACAGTTGGGATGAGGTTTGGGTGTTATGCAGTATTTTTTCCCTCCAAACAGTGTTGTGCTCTTTTTCCAAAAAGTTTTTTTGCCAAATTTTTTTCTTGTCTGTCAATAGAAAATTACTGTTCCAGTAGTGTTGTGGAACATACAGGTGTTTTTTTTAGCAAACCTGAGATGGTAGCAATGTTTTTTGAAGAGCAGTGGTCTCCTCCATGGTATCCTCCCATGAATACGACTCTTATGTAGTGCCTAATTGTGGACTCATGGACACAGGTGTGAGATGCCTGCAGAGCCTTAGGGTTCTTTATCACTTCCTTGACCATTATACAACGTACTCTTGCTGTGATATTTTCCGGACGCCCACTCCTAGGGAGAGAAGCAAGGGTGCCAAATTTTCTCCATTTGTACACAAGTCTGACTGTAGGCTGACCGGAGGCCCAAGTCTTTGTAAATGCTATTGTTGTCTTAAGAGCCTCAACAGCTTTTCTCCTGAGGTCTTCTGAAATGTATTTTGACCGGGCCATATTCCACTTCAACAGATCTCTGTTCTGAGGGGCAGACTTTGTCAGCAACCACTTTGTGGGTTTTTAAAATATGATAGGGTACATCTAACCAACAGCTGAATGTCACATCGTTGATTGGAACATCTGACTTCAATTAAGTACATTTAAAACACAAAAGTATACATTATTTGTTAAGTCACACTGAGTTTATCTGGGTTTATGACTTAAGTGAAGATCAGACTATATTTTAGAAACCATTTATGCAGGTAAATTAAAAGGGATCACAAACTACCCGCAACTGGATATCTGAGCCAAGCTGGCACAACTGACATAATGTTTAAACTTGAATGTTTAAACAAATGAATTTAAATTATTTGTCTGAAATTATTTTCTATTAACTGTGTCAAACAGTCACTTGGTCATGGTTAACCCAGGTCTGGGCTGGTTGTGAGTTTTAAGAGGATCCAAATCAAAACCTTCTAATTGCATTGACTTGGTCCATGCCACAGTTATAAGAATAACTGGATAAATTGTCCTAACACATTTTAAACATTATGTCAATGAACAAAAGTTGTATTAAGGAAATCTAAAGACTAATATTAAAATAAAATTCCTCTAGAAGACAATTGAAAGTGAAACCATTCTATACTCACTGTGCAATTTGCTCTATGAATGTTTAGGGAGGGTGGGGGGAGGGGGGAGACTTCAATTTAATGACTGAATAGTTGGTGCTTGGCAGTTTTACAATAGTGAATTAAACAGTAAGTCTGCATTTTCATCTGTAATTAACTTCAAAAATAAATACATGTCTACTGTCAAATGTTTGAGAAAATCAGGAAGGGACGTATTGAGAAAATCAGGAAGGGACGTATACCATTCAAAAATTGAACCACAGTACCTTGTAGCCAGTCTACTCCTTCTTGCAAGCCTTCACCTTTGACAGCATCACTGGCACTAAAACAAACAGTAAATATAAATATTTCACTGTCACCCTCACACCTCATTTTTTAAAAGCTAAATGTATCTCTTCCTACAAGACTGTATTTTAAAACTATAAATGAGACAACGGTTTCATTGGGTATATTACTATTTGTATAAACTGGGCCATGTTAGTAGTAGAGTGTAAAGGCTGCCAGAAAGCTAACTTCCTACCAGATGTGCCATGGCTTATCTTTGATGCTCTCCAGACAAAGGAGCTGGGAAACCTTCACTGAAGAGAGTGCATCTCGCAGGTCCATCTTGTTTGCAAAAAACAAAATAGGAATTCTTCTGTGTTTGATGTCTGGATGAGGGTAAAACACAAACCCCCCCACCCCCAAAAAAAAAATCAATGACAACTCAATAACAAAACTAATTTCCCTGTAAGAGAGTAATATTACTACCTTTTAATTGGTCATTTCTGATTTCACACGATAAAATTGATAGCTCTGGTTCTATTGGTCAGTTTGCTATCCAACCATGCGGTTCTAAGAAAATAACAAACGGTTGCCTAATCACCTGATGGTTGGTCAAAGTAGAGAGTAGTCAGTGGTGGAGCAAGATATTGTTACCTGGATGATTCAGAAGTGTGTCGAGTTCTTCTTTGGCAACTACCATTCTCAATTTGTCTCCACTGTCAATTACAAAAATGATGGCCTGACCCTCCCTGTAAACAGAAGTTTATATAAAATGTTTTAACCTTGATTTTCCACTTCTTAGAGAAAAAATTAAAAAAGCATTAAATAGGTATTTTATCCAGAAAATACTCACCAAAACAACACTTGCTTATAGTAAAAGAACACTTACTTAAAGTAATGCTCCCATAGATTCCTGTATCTGCCTTGACCAGACATGTCAAAAACTGTAAATGAGAGACTAGATAGGAAACGGATAACATTAACATTAACAGTTAACATGACATTAACAATATATCATGTATTCCACTCTAATTTTTCCTTCACCACCTACCAAGACACTTCAACAGAAAAACTAATAGAAGTCACACTTAATGGGCCACCTGCAGCAAATAATCTATACCGTTTAACATAAACTAACAGTATCGAACCCCAGGGTGCATCTAAACTTAACTCAGCTGCAGCGAACATTTACATGCCCTTTAATAGGAGGATTAAACACAAAAACAGCTTAAACCCACTCAATTAATTGAAAAAACAGACAGGGGAAATACATTTCCCAGAATGAATCTATACAAACCACACTGGGTTGAAATGGCAAATCCTATTGTTCCCAAGTCTGGCCTTTAGCTCAGTACACTTCTTTGTTGAAGAAAAAGAAAAAAAACTTTAAAAAATTAAATAAGGGGTGATATGTCATAATATGGATATGGTGAAAATATTGATACACATTAGACAGTTGTAGTTTTTCTATTAATTTGAAAGAACAATTCTCCAACATAAAAAACGGTTTGTTAAATATAAAAATATAAGAAAAAAATCTAAATAACTGACTGCACAATGCCGGTGTGTGGCGTCATTTCTTTCTAGCCATAAATATACCAAACCTACCTCATTCATATTGCATTAATGGTGGGGAGCTGGAGATGAAATTACGGGAACCAATGAGAGCACACCAAACAGAGTAAATCGAGGCTCACTTTGACACTGCCTGCACACAGGGTTTAGGCAAACCTCAGGTTTAAACCCCATTGCTCGTTATAACCAGAAATGGTTTAAGACTAAACCAGGTTTAAACTCGACCTTCACAATGTTCGCTGCAATTGACCCAATAAACCCAAATACAATAACTTAGCCCATGTAAACATTAAATTAAAGCAAGATTAAAGAGTATTAAACAATACCTTGATGTTTTAAATTTCTCTATGCTGAAGCCAATGGTGGGGACTATATCTTGTGTCTGAGCCTACAAGAAAAATATACCAGTAAAAAGATTTGGTTATGTATTCTTCTGGGTAACTGTTCTTTATAAACATCCAGATATATATATCACCCATAATTTAGATGCTAATCTATATCTTCCCCCAAGTCAGTTCAAACACAATTTTATAGGAAAGAGAAAAGAAGAAAAAAAACTCCACCAGTAGTTCCCAGGCCATTGTTCTGGACCCATTGGTGGATTGTAAAATAAAACGCAGCTAGCCTTAACATGCATCTGTAGTCTATAAAGTTTTATATAAATGCATCATTAAAATATCAAGATTTGACACATCAACAACATATAGTTACTGGTGTATAACAGCATTTTCATCATAACAAAAATATAGATCAGTGCAAAATATACATACATATATAGCAATTCTAAAAACGTTTGGATTGTATGAATTTAAAAATGCTGAAACTGAAATGTTATTTAGGACCAAATTAAATTTAAAAAAAAAAATCTCAGTATACTTAAGATACTTTACTAAGATTTGAACGAACTGAGCAAGGTTTTAATATAATCCAAATGTTGTACCAGGGGTGGACAAACATGCTTACACAATACGTCTGTACTTAGGATCAATGAGCAGCTAAATTATTTCAGGCCTAACCTCGAAGTGCCCTGTGTTATTAACGCTGTGCTATTGCTAAAATGCATCTATGCAATCTTAGGTACACCGCAGCCTGACATGCCGTTTTCCCTTTTTGTTAACAGTAACTCCCCCCCAGCCACTTTAGTAACTATAACTAGCTCATATAACAATAACCAGTATGTTTAATATGAACATATAGTGTGGAATATTTACAGCCATTACTCTCCTCTCTATGATAAACAAGTTAAATAACATTAATAAATAAACAGAATTACTTCTTAGCTTTCAACTTCACGAATAAGCACGTTCATTTTAAGTTATTATAATTCGTTCAAATTACCTGCCTTTTAGCTTTAAGTGTTTGTACGCTGGTATCCAGATCTGCCTAACTTTACCCGACATTACTCATAAGCAATAATATATCTAAAGCGAGATAGATAGATGTCCTAGTCTGAATACTTACATTTGATGGTTTGAGTTGATTAATTATAGTAGTTTTGCCGCTGTTGTCAAGACCCAAACATAACACATTCACTTCTTTCTTCTTCAAACCGAGCCATCCTGCTAGTTTATCAAAAAGACCCATTGGGTTTCTTCTGTGGCACAATCCTGTTCAAAACATCAGATACAGAATCCTGATTCACTTTAGCCAGCAATCGCCATGACTGCGTTTCCAAACGAACTCTTAATACCAAAAATTGGCATCATGCATACTATAAAACTTTACCGACACAATTGACACAGATTCTAGGAGCTACCGAGATAATCCGATTGAAGTGTATTAAATGTATTTAACCTGATTCTTCGCTTAAAAAAAACAAGGCGAGCGTATATTCGTCAAGACAGTCCATATCACATGAACCGGACAACATTTAAATAGATACACCAGATGTATTCACCTTTACAGACAGCATATTTAGGTTAGTTTCAAGTTCAGGTCACATTATCTGGCTTTCTTATCGGATTTTATTTGCAAAAGCATTTTTAGGATTGGCCGCTATCATAACATATCCCTCAAACTACTACACAGGCGATCAAAACCATTCTTTGGATTTAATCAAATTCAGTCTTAATTGAAGAAAACCTTTTTCACCCTTACAAGTCTTACAAGCAACGCAAAACGATTAACCAGGACAAGCGAACTTCCTAGCAAGCCATCTTGACTAGTGTCAATTCGTTTTGGCTAGCAATCTAGCTACTTTTGTCGGAGTACGGACGTATTAGATGCTATCTTTCATTTGACTAGACCATTAGCTGACTAGCAATAGAACTCGAACTAGAAATAAGTAGGCTCTACAATTACTTTAAAAAACAATAACAACGTTACGTCGACCGAACGAGCTAGTAATTTTAGCAATGTGTTACCTGCCTGGAAGGCCTTATACAGCGAGTGAAAGAAACTCCGATGTTTGTTTTATTTGGACCTAGCGTTATTTTTTAATTAGCTAGATATGCAAGCAAACCTAGCAGAACGCTGGATACGCAATGGCGGTTTAGCTATTGACACTGATAGACTTCTGCAAGCACAGAGAGCTGAAATAGTTACACCTCGTTGCTAAGAGACAACTGAAATATGCTAAACAGCACCACCCTTCATGAGGCGAATGCTGTTGCGCTAATTTAGCGAATAATTCTTTTTCAGGACGTTATCCAGAAAACACCTTCTACTCATTTAAATATATGTAAATTGTTGATAAACACTCAACCATAATCGAACTTAATGTAAATGCTTACATGTGTATATATATTGCGCGCGTTATAATAATATAGTATCGCATGACGCATTTCGTATCGTGACATCTATTTCTTTAAATATGTATTAAAAAGTGTTTATGTTGTATATAAATATATATAATTTAAATTTCATATACTGTATCAGCTTAAAAAAATATGTCTATATATTGATTTCTGTAATTTAATATAGGTTCAGGTAAAATTCTAAACCAGTAGCAGCAGTTTCTATTAGAACTGGTGTGAGTGAGGTGTTATTGCAAAGAATGAAAATTAATAAACCCTGATTAAAACAGACACAACAGGTAGTCACCAGAACTGTTCACTTTTATTTGCAAATGAATATCCTCATAAATGGGAGCATATAGTCTTTTAGACCTGATGGCCCCTTGGAAATTATAAAAAAATAAAATACAAGAATTATTAGTACTTGTACTTTGTACAAAAAAAATGCCTTCCATTGCTCACAAGTAGCGTGCTAAACAGCGTTCCTCCACCGTCGTCGCTTTTGCTTTCCTTTGTGTTAAAGATTTGTTGTCTCACTGTGAACACCACAACCCATAGAGGATCACCTGGTTGAGTGTTCTCAATGTCCATAAAATATGTGGAATAAGGATGCTTCTTGCCATGTGGGTATGGCAATTATTATAGAATTTGACATTTAACATCCTAACTTGCCCTTCTCTCTTGTGAGCTCTTTATCACAAACTCCTCTCCTCAGTCCACTGCAGTTTGTGTTTTAAAGTTCATTGCTTTATATTGGACTGTGATTACTTGGGGCTCTGGCCAACATGTCAACTTGTCTCAGTATGGGAAAATTCAATTTTTATTCTATTTCCAAATGATGCTACACTTTACTTTACCAGCATTTTGGTAACCCACGATGAACATAGAACACGATATCTTATTCATGTATCCCTCAGGCTGGAAGCCAAGTTCTCTGCAGCTTTGGCATAGTTTGCCCAACATAACCATCACAACAGTTTTTTTCATAGCATACATGTCTTATGACATAATGGTTTGAGCTGGACAATGTTGTAAAATTAGAGTCTGCTGTTAAACAGTATAGGGTACACTGTTTTTTTCTGCATCTATTAGAACAACTGCATATATTGCTAGTTTGAAGGATATTGTAATTAAATAGCTAAGGAAATATTATCCAAATTTACTAGGGCTTTCACGTACAGGACTTCACATATATAAATATCAGGTTAAGATAATTGATAGATTATACACTTAAAAGTTAATAACATTCAGCAATTTATACTTCAAAATTGGCTCTTCGTAGTTTCAAGTATCAGCATACCATATATTTTGGGAAGAAAAAACAAATGAACAAGAATATCTTAAGTTTACTCGTCAAACTTTAAAATAAGGAATATATTAAAGGCAGTCCTTTGATTGCACATCTGATAGCAGCTACATGGTCACAAAACATGGAGAAAAACTGACGGTGACTTCCCCAAAAACTACCATATAATTCTAAACACCATTACTGTTGCTGCATAAAGACATACAGCAGCAACAAGATTCCCTTCTGGAAAACCAGTCTGTGGAAGTCCAATCTCCTTTGTCTGCCTGTGATTATTGAGTTCAACTGTTTTAGAAAAGAAGCCAGTTTGCATTTTGAAGGAATTAGTGAGGCCTTGCAGCAAGGATAGCGAGTTTCTTTTTGTGGTGAGATAACTGAGGCACAGGCTAGGGCTGTCTGAGTCCAGTTTCGTACGAAAAATCCTCCTGGACATGAAGTAACTGTAGCCGTAATGTCTGTATACTGCTCACTATTCGCCTCTGATGCCCAATTAATGTCACTCCAATCTGCCGGACATCTCTGCAGGAATAGAGAAAACATACACACAAAATCACACAGACAGTTCATTTAGCAGCTGTTCAAGTTGAAGCAAAATAGTCTACATGTAGATAACTAATATATATCACAAAAAAACCCCCAAAAACTATCACTAATGACATACTGTCGTGTATCATACAAATAACACTATTACTAATAGATCTACAGTACTTTGCAAAAGACAGCACTGGGAACCCTAGCCTTTTTATATAAAAGTAGTCTTTGATGGGTTTTTTTGTCTTCTGAATTAGTGCGTCAGTAGAAATTTTTATTTTTTTTGATTTCCGAAGATTCATTTTCCGAAAGATGAACAAGGAGTTCTGATTGTATGGCCTCCACAGAGACCTGATCTCAACATCATAGAGGCTGTCTGGGATTACCTAGACAGACAGAAGCAAGCTGGACAACAAAGTCAGTAGCAGAACTATGGAAAGTTGTCCAGGATGCTTGGAACAATCTATTAGCCAATTGTCTTATAAAACTGCAGTGTACCTAAGAGAATTGTTGCAGTTTTAAAGCCAAAGGGTGGTCACATCAAATATAAGTTTTTTTTAAATAAGTTTTTTACAAGCCCTTTATAATATTTATTTTATTTTATTTTCATTTCATTATTTTTGAAAGCATCTTAACTTTACAGAAATTTTACAAAAAAGGAAATTGTGCCTAATAATTTTGCACAGTACTGTATATATAAATTCTAAAAATAGATACTAATATAGATACTAAAAAGGCCTTATTTCAGCATTAGACTCACTCAATGCTCATTCTGGAGATAGAGTCCAGTGTGGTGAAGCCTGCAGCCATAAAGTTGTTCTTGTATTGACTCATTTTAATGGAATCTAGCCAATTACCAATGGAGATAAACAGAGGGTAGTCGGGGCTGTCTCCAGGTGATTCTGGCAGACTATATGCACACAAGAAAGAAATCAATATAAAAACATGAAACATACAATTCCTTTAGACTTCTTTTGCTTTTGTTTTTTGTTTTTTTTAGACCTGGCTATATAGTTCACAATTTTTCCAAGTGTTCGTAATGTTTCAGACCAATATTGTAGCAGGGTATTAATGACAATCAATTTAATATTTAAATTATTCAATAATAATTATAAAACATTGAACGTAGATTTAAACTACAATGGTGTTTCCTACCCCTGAATGTCCTCCACCAGAGTCAGCAGACTGCTGGGATTCCGGATGAGCTTGTCCAGGAAGGTGACAATATCAGTGAACCTGGGCCGATGGCTCCTCTCATTCTGCCAGCAGTGCAGCATGAGCTGGTGCAAGGCCACAGGACAGCCCATGGGTGCAGGTAAGCGGTAGCCTTCCTCTATGGACAGGATTACCTGCAAAGAGGGCGTCTTGGTCAGAGGATAACTGACCCCGCAGCTGCACAGACCAATGTCAGCAGGACAAAAATAAATACATCCACCAAGAAGTCATACGATATATGTGATGTTGCAGGTAACAACAAACTGCCTAGCATTATCCTGAGATTGATTTTAGGCCCTGTGTTACAGACATAAGTATGTTGCTCATTCTCTGAACAAAGACCAGAGAAGTAAAATCTACAGAGAGGTTTATGGTGCATTATATGTGTCCACTTTTTTGTGTGGCCTCACAGAGACACCTGGCATTCAGCCATGTCTCAGGAGTAAGTGGCCTTTACCCTGACTCCTGTCAGATTCCGACAATGATGTACCCGGTTCAATGACTGCATCTTGTCACCCCTGGACCTGCTCATTTTCCCTGGGGTCCCTCAGCAGAGGAATGGGAACACAGTCTGTCTGACCTCAGGCTGTCTGGAAACCTGAAAATATGCTCACCCAAGGACTAATTGAGGTGCCTTCGTGTCATTTACTAGTTTCTCTTGCTCGACCTTCAAAGGTTGTTACCCTCAAGTTCATGGGTAAATAGGAGCTTTTGTTAAAAGAACTAGACAGAAATCAATTTTAAACACGTATAATTCAATTATATGTCCATTGTACTGTTCTGAAGGTACAGTATTTATAGTAAAGGATTTAACCAATTGGACTTCATTTTAGCGGTTGAGGTCACTTCAGCAACTTTTCAACTGATAATATTAAGGACTCTGACAGCATTGGAAGGCATCACCGTGACTCCGTCTATAAGGACAGCGTTACTTTGATGAAGGAAGCCTGGCATTCTCAGTGGAAAATAGGGAAGCTCTGCTGTTCTGGGTGCCCTCTGTTCTCACACACTCAGAGTGGCTTTTGCTTCAAGGGAACAGAGAAAGCCCTTTGTCGGTTAATGCACTTCTAAGCAATTCCCCAGAAGGACCAAATCTTCTTTGAAATGGCAGCCCTCTGTAAATCTATGAGGGGAGATTACGGACAGGTATTCACTCTTTGCAGAGAGGCAGGTGGATTCTGCAAAATCCTGCCCACGACACCTGAGATCAAGAGGTCACTCACCTGGATCCTGACAATCAAACTCTAAAGCTTGCTGTTTGGCTTCAACTTTTCAAGTATAATAATACATTTCAAAACATCAAACAAACACTTTGGCACATGAGCTTGGTAAAGTACGTCATTCTTTTCAAATCTAGGCCACACTGATGCTTATGTCTAAAACAAGCAGTGACTAGCAGACAAATTAAGATTCAGACAGAAAAGCACCAGGGTAACGTTCTACATTTTATCTAATTCCTAATCCTACCAGGTGCCTGAGGGCCATCAAATTATTCTTGACAAAACTGCTTAATGTATAGGAATGAAGGCTTAAGGCTGACAGAATCCAAAAAAATAAAGACAAAGGTGTTTGAAAAATTGTGACAGCAAAGGCCAGTTTATATTTGGTAACAACAATATCAAAACTAAAAAAAGCAAAGCAATGCTACACAGAAATAAATGTTTTGAGATATAACATTGAATACTAATATACGTTAGAAAGCATAATGTTTAGTACATTTAATGAATATAAATACGACTGAAAAACTGTGCTGATATATTTTGAGGTAATACAATCATAATTTTAGCGAATACGTTTATGGTATGAGAGCTTATGCCACTATCCAAATGTAGACTTTTTTTTCAAATACAAACTGAACTCACATCTTGATTGGACATCTCCCAATAGGGCCGTTCCCCATATGACATCACTTCCCACATGACAATGCCATAACTCCATGTATCACTGGCTGATGAGAACTTCCTGTAGGCAATTGCCTCAGGTGCCGTCCACCTGATAGGGATTTTTCCACCCTGAAAAAACAGACAAACATATCTCATTTTCAGTGCACTTGACAGATTGCACACACTTCCTTTCATTTGACAGTACATCAACTAGGTCGATTCTGGCTTAAAACATGATTTAGGCTGTTTCCTAAATGACTTAAAACAGATTGACGTTTTGTAATACTGTAATACATTGTTGCAGCCAGCATGGCATGGCCAGGGGAGTGGTTTTGAGGGCCGGGACATCAGAGAATGCTGGGCCAAATAAGGATTTCCTGGGTTCTGGGGTCTACCTGATTGTTTAATTTTGTCATCCACCTAATTACTCATTGGTCTCACCTGAGGGAAACAACAGGCTAATTTTGGAGGAGCTCAAACCTGTTGACCATCAGTTATAATGACTGGAGGCATAAAATAGGGCAGAGTATCAGTGGAGAGAAGTGTGGAGGACAGAGGTGAAAACATTAATTGGTTCCATTATAATGGTGGATTGCTATTTTTACACTAGGATTGAACAAATAACATAGAATAGATTTGGATTTTTTAACTAGAATTTGGAAAAAAGAGCATGCACCTTACGATTTGGACCATTATTTGGATAATTTCCACTTTCCCTAAATACAATTCCTGGATTTATTTCAGTAAGCCATGTAGATTTGTCCCACATGCTCAGTCCTACTACTTTAACTTTAAATAATAAGAAATGCTCTCTTTCAAGGGCACAAAAGCAGGCATTAATATTGGGTTATTATAATATCCATGGTTATGAAATATGAACCACCACTAATGGGTTATTCTCACCCAAGAACCCCAATAATTCTGACCTATATGCCAAATTATGCCAGAACACTTGGTGTCATGTGATTGCAATCCAGTGCTCTGGCATAATTTGGCATACTGCGTAGAATCCAGTGGGTTCTAGAGGGAAAGCAACAGATTAGTGAAAGAGAATCAGTAGTAGGTAGGTCTACCCTGTCTTAAGGGCCGTGAGAAAAAGAGTGCTGGTGTCTGCAGTGAGATTGCCTTGAACAAGTTTAACCTTGGGGGAATGGCAAGCACAAAGTACTTGACACTTGACTGCCATCTTTTTTCAATCTGGTGCAGGATTCATGGATTCAAATGACAAAAACATCTGATTTTAATTGTGTTTTTAAATACATACCACCTCTTTTGTCAACTATTATGACATTTGTCAGATAAACAACATATGTCTAGTGAGGAGCTGTGAAATTACACTGCTTTCTTCAGTAGTATAGGAATACAATTTTCTATGGCAGTTGATACTGACGCTTTAACTTGCCAATATGGATAAAGACTAGACATTGCAATAAAGTGTAATTGCATGTGTAAATAATAATACAGATGCATTAGATAGCAGTAAAAAAAAGAGTAACATTTCATGCATACTTCTCATCGCAGTGAATAGGGATATAATAATTACTACAATACATTGATTATGTTATGTACACTTAAAAACAATTAAATGATACATGATTTGTGAAATTGAATACATTCCATGAACTAAATCAAATAGCAATACATGCGTTCAGAAACAACAAAAAGACTCTCCAATGTGTTGGGACACATAGTCACATGACTGCACTAGAGGGCACTGTGGTTCTGAACATGTTTGTATCCATGAAATAAATATATAAACTGGATTACGCAGAGCCAAGCAATTCAAGACTGGATGGAACATAAAAATATATTGATAATTTAAAGATTTATTATTAAAATTAATCATCTTGGAAGTTTTAATTGATAATCAGTTTATAGATTTGGGTGAATACAAAACTTTTCTATTGGTATTAGTGAGTAACCGTATTAATATCTAATATTATCAACCAGCTTCAAAGCCCTGACACTCCTAAAATCATTCATGACTTCCACTTATTATATTAATTTAATATATAAAATAAACAGTGCTAATCTCTTAAAACTATTCCTTCCAAATAAGCTCTTCTACATGCATTTATAAGATCAATTATATAAATAATGTTATCTAAATTATGAGAAACATCATTTAAAAAAATAAAATAGTGCTCTATTATTCTAATAGCATTCATTCACTAGCCAATCACTTTTAAACGTCATGTTTACTTCAGTAAACTTCAATGTCAGAGATTAGCACAGTGCTATAAGTAGAAAGATTGCATTTGCCACTGCTGCTGTGAAGCAGCCAAGCGTTTTTTAATTTTATTTCAGGAACCGGATCGGTGTATGACTTCCTCTGTTTTTTTTCCAACACAAGGGTAAAGTCAAATAACAATTCCACACAAATCCTTCACGCTTCCTGATGCTGTGCCTGTGCCAGCTTGCCCCGTTCATGCACCAAGGTAATGCAGAAAATGGCTCACAATCCCCAGAATGCAATATATCCAACAACAGTGGCCAAAAGGATAGAGGGCACACAGGTGTCAACCCTCTTTGGAGAGTTGTATCTTACTTTCCCAAGAAAGCCTATTGTGGGTGGGTTTTCTCTTTCAACTAGGACAAAAACAGTGCTCAAGACTAAGTGGTGAGAGAGAAAACTGTATAAACATAATGGATATCAGGCTAGTCAGATGTGCAGTTGCTTAATTAACTAAACCATTAATTAAGGTGAATCATTCAGCCAGGACTATAGGCACGTTATTTATGGGTACCCAAGAACAAACGACAAAATGAATTACAATGACAACCAAGAGACAGCTGGAGACAGTGACCTACTGGTTGTCCCATTCTTCCTGCACTTACGCTAGTGGTATAGGCAGCTTCAGGGTCGTCCTCCAGCACCCGGGACAAGCCGAAGTCAGACACCTTGCACACCAGGTTGCTGTTGACCAGGATGTTTCGGGCGGCCAGGTCTCGGTGGACGTAGCCCATGTCGGAGAGGTACTTCATGCCCGACGCGATGCCACGTAGCATGCCCACCAGCTGGATCACTGTGAAGTGCCCGTCGTGCTTCTGGAAATACAGGTTACAAGAATGCTCAGGGCAGCCACAGCTTCATTCCGGCTAAAAGATTTCCAGGGAAATCGTCCTGGTTTAGGTACTGTGCAATATTCTGTGGTTAAATCCTTCAACCAGGCATTTCATTTCTAGCTTCTATTATGTACAAAATACCTACAATGTGTTAAATCCAAATGTTAACTGTGAAGAAACATTTCAGCCTTTGGAATTTTGGAATTTTACCTCAAAAATCATTCAAAAGATGATTGTTACAAAAGCCCCTTATAAAATATGTAAGCAATTTACAAGATTTCCGCTGTTTTTATGACGTCAACATGTTGAACACAATACCCGGGGATAATCACCTTTTCAGAGTGTGAAATTGGGGCCAAGGTGCATTCCGAACAAAGCTTGTTCTGAACAGCATTGTTACGGAATATACTCTGTTTTGACCAGTCATGTCTTCTGTCTCTAATCTGTTGTCTCTAATCAGTTCTACCCACTCAACACAGCAGATGGCCCAATTCATAATGGGTAAATTATTAAAGCTGTTGATATTAAAAATGACATAATATATGATATAATACTGACATCCAGTGAATTCAAGCAACTGACTAATAAAAAAATTCAGATGATAAAATTAATTGATTTTTTCCAATAATTTGTTAATACTTTATGTCAACTTGATCATAGTAATATAAATGATATATTCAATGAATTACTCACAGTAATATTTCACAAGTAATTTTATTAATAGTTTTATTTTTTATTTTTAAGTGTTCCGGAATCCTACTGCTTCAATCAAAGCTTTCTGAGAAAGTTCCACAGCTCTATTTACACATCTGGTTCCCAGCAACCGCAAGAAGGTTGTGATTATGATGGCAGGAGGCTGCAATCAAGCTGAGGCTCTTCCATAGTGTGAGAATGAGCTATTTTTACCAGGACATGCATAATTCTACATCAGCCCTGGGGGGAGTAGGACAGCCAGTTAGTGCACACGAGAGACTTGAAACAATGTGAATCACAAAGCAATGAGTTAATAGGATCATCTACATATAATCCACTTGCAAAGCAGTTGACAGCCTCTCAACTGTACTATAAAAATAGAATACGGAGGGAAAAGGGGCTTGTTAATGGGCCTGAGGCAAGTGACAGCTATGTTTTTCCTGGCATTTCAATTATAAATATTTTCCATTCAAATATGTGCTGCGGAGGTATAACATTCTCACCCTCAGAAAAGAGTCCAGAGATCCATTCTCCATGTATTCAACTACAATCATGACAGGTCTGCCTGCAAAGAAAGCAGAGAATGAACAGTTCAGTGCCTGAGAAGCTCTTTAAGAAAGTTTTAAACCTCAGACTTCACTCTCAATGATAAATCTTTATTTTTTATATTTTTTAGTAGTTTCAGATTAAAAGGAATTATTATTACTATCATCATTAAGGCCACCCCATGACCATTTTTCATGCAACCAGAATTTTCTAAATAAAAAATGCTGTACTTTTCCATGTAGAATTTATCAGAAATGCCAGTATGAGTCATATATCTTGGAAGGTCTGACCTTTATGAGAATATAACCCACAGTTAAATTAACCCTGTCACCCCACTGCAGATAGTTATGAAATCTACTGAAATCTAACTCACAGTTCACTCCCTAGCAGCTCACACCATCATTTAAACCCCTAAACAGGCTCTGCCTACACTAAACTAGCTGCTCTCATTGTTGGATTACATAAATGACCATTGCCATGGTACTCAGTTGTACTCACTGAAAAGTCTATTGGAAAGGAGTAATACACTGTGTGTGTTTATCTTCATTGATAATAATACCAAGGAGAGATTCACTTTAGTTTTACTTTCATTTCATTAACTTTAATTATCCTCGATCTTGCTCTCTCCTACTCCCTTGCAAATCAAATTTCCATTTAACAAAAGTATGCTATTCACTAATTTATGAGAATATGATATTGATATGATATTTTGTGTGATACAAGAAGAAGACAATATTTTGGACCTGAAATTTTGATCTCTGTGAAGAATTGCGATTGTTGTCGTAACTGCAGCATGTCATATACTAGATTAATTTTCCCAGATATAATAATTGACAGCTAAATAATTGTCCAATAATGGTTACAATTATCAGCTGCCAATCATGAAAAAATAATTATCTTCTTTCTTCTACTCATAAAAGGAAAACGCTATTAAATGCACTTATGTTAAGTGCAATTAGGGAGTTGCCAGTTGTGATTTGGCCCCAACATCGGATCCAGACTAAACATATGACGTCTACAACAATAGACACCTGGTCTGAAAGCGAACCTTCATGCAAACACAGGCTCTGGATAAAGTATTTATTAAAGCAGCAAAAGTAAATACTTTCTGAAAATAAATAAATACTGAGATACTGAATACTTGTGTTCAACGGAAAAATCTTAATAGAAGTGTTTTTCTTCCATTAAATGTCTTGTTCTATTAATTATTATTAATTATGCTGATTTAGATGCTGTCTTGTTTAAGGTTTGTATTACAGAGTTTCCACACACTTCCCACCACAACTTCAAAACATGTCTCAAACCACCACCTCCTTGATTTCTGCAGTTTATTTTAGTGGATTTTGTTAATGCAACCTATTCTCTGTGTTTCAAAACATCCAAATATTTTAAAAAAAGGAAAGAAAACTTCTACAATGCATGTTGACATGTGGATATGATTTTTAATACAAAAGAGTACCAAATGCAAAAAGGGACCCTTTATTTATATTTTTGCCAACACATGAATTGAGCAGTCTAAAAAAAAACTCACATATACATGTTCTTGTCATTCATTTAGCCATTACCAGCCGTTTGAGAGACAATACAGACACAGATGAAACCATCAGAACCCGGCTCCAACGGCGTTCCACCAGACCATTACTTTATCACTCAGCTGGAGATAGCTGTGAAGAGCTGTCCGTGGTGCTGACCAGATTCATTTATCAGCTTTTCTGTCGAACATCTGCCTCAGACTTGGCAGACTTTCCCCCATGTAGGGGGTCTCAGAGGAATTCACATTTACATTCAACACGCTAATTCAAAATATTAATAACTTCAGTAGTCTGGATGATTATTTGTTTCAACAAAAGCTTACAAATGTATAGTTTTACACACACACACACACACACACACACACACACACACACACACACACACATGCATAAGTCTGAAGAAGGTATTGCACAGGTAAACGTCAGTCTTCATTGGACTGCAATGCCACACTATGTTAAATTAGTCACTGCAGTAGTGGGAAGTGTGGAAACAGCAGATGGTGATCCCTACTCCAGAGAAAGTGAGAGATGGTACGGAGGCAGTAGACAGGCAGGGTGTGTGGCGTTGGCTACGCTCTGCTCTGTGTGGAGTGCAGTGCATGTGGGAGCGTGAGGGTGGGTGGCATGCGCAGGATCGTCCTGGTGACTCTTTTTGTCAGCTGCAGCTGTCACCAATAAAAGCACTTCCACTTGTCAGCTCCAATCAGGAGGAGTCTGACTCAGTCAAATGATCAAGTGGAACCCGGGAGGAAGGAGCATTTGTGTGCCAAGGGAGCAGCCATGGGATCTTAAGTTGCCAGGATGCTGAGCCCCAAAGACCACACAGCAGACGGCAACCTTTTGCAGAAGTATAACAGTCACTACGATAAATAAAATGTCCAAGTAACTAACATAGTGGTGTTTCCAGACATTAAAGGGAATTTGGGGTTTGCTCATTGTTCGATTGCTCAAGCCAGCTGTGATGCATTTTCAAAATTCTGATTCATATGCATGTTTTTCTGCATGTAAAAGCACCTAAGTATTTAGGCACTTGAAGTCATAGAAAAGTACAAAAAAGATCTATCAAAGCTGGTGGCAACTGCTGGAGCAAGAAGTGTTCACTGATCATACCACAATAATGTTAAAAGTTTTTAAAAAGAGGTATTACCAGCAGTCTTCAGCTATATTTTAGTATGAGAAATATATAGATCCCCGGGATTCTAGCTTCCATCAGAGAATATTCAACATGATTTGTAACATTCAGACGTTTCTCCACTCGTAACAAGGGGCCCAAAGTGTGCCATGAAAACACCAGGAAGGATGGATCCATGGTGTAGCACGCCTTGGAGACAGGTAGGAGGGGTTTTCTTTGACACCTTTTATTTAGAATTTTCAACTAAAACAAACATAGGAAACTTAACAAGAAAAGAGCAGCAACCTGGTTGGTGAGTCTAACATCCACCCAGCTCAACATTTTCTTCCCCCAGCCAGCTCTTCTGGCACTGTATTTAAGTTTCGGTAATTTCACGCGTCTGAGTGTGATATTGTTGGTATATCACACTTGAGGTTGCCCCACAGCTTGGCTGTCCATCAGCCAAGCCCAGGGTGTCCCCAGGGCTTGAGGGTTTGGCTCCTGGTTGCGTGCCACACATCAGCATAAAACAGCCGGAATTTGGATTCATCAGACCAGGCAACTTTTTTCCACTCTTCCCTTGACCATGTCTGTGTTTCGTATCCAACTGCAACCGCAGTTTCTTGCTTCTTGTTTTTCAGCCCTCAGCTATGCTCTTGCATTATGGTTGTAATTTGATCTTGTGGCCCGTGGCCCAGTGGCCCGTCTGTTACCCTGCAAAAGACTCTTTCAGCCTCTGTCAACAAGCTTTCTGACCACAGGACCACCGTTGGCTGGAGTTTTTTTTGGGGGGGTTGGACAATTCATGATACATCCATAACATTGTTATGTGTGAAAATCCCAGCAGGGTTTTTGTTTCAGAAATACTCATACCTGTGTGTCTTGCACCATGAACTTAACTTTTGATTTAATTCTTTTTTCTTTTGGCATGGAACAGGATAATGAATCTGTGCTTGAAGTGTTTCAGCTTGGCTAGCAGAAATTTCAACCTAGAAAAGTACGCCTACCTCCCATGTGAGCATTATTTACACTCTTCCTTGTCTTTCATCCATTTGGAAATATATGTTTTTGGTTTTGTAAACCGGAAGACATATTACATTTTTGATTTCGTGCACATGTGTGACCATTGTCCCAGGTGGGGGTTAGGTAATAAAACAGTATTGTAAAATGTATGTCCTGTTCCAGTGAACAGAGAAGAAGGAAATCACCAAAATATATTATTATATATAGTTATTTGTGTATTTAAAGCTATAAAGAAAGCTATAACATCATTACTCTATACAGTCTGTGCTCTAGGCCTGACCGTGAAGCTGAAAGCATTCAGCCCTGTGTGTGCCATGCATGCTCTGTGAATGAATCAATAAAAAAATAATAACAGCCTAAGTGCCACTAGATGTGAACAGATCTGATTTCAGGGTATCACAGATGTCACAACAGACTTCAAACGTTCCTTGACGAATCATTTCTTTCCTTGTTCTGGATTTGGAAATGGGTTTGAGGGAAAATTGATTGGGTTCAGTGTGTTTTTTGTCCACGAATCATCTGTATCCATAAGGCACAGTACACCCCCCCCAAGATCCATGTGAGTCAGGCTGAAATAGAATGAATGCGGAAAACGGGAGCAGGTCCCACAGCTGGGAATTCATAGTTACACGGGTAAGCTTCTCCAACGCAAACAAAGCGATTACGGCCCTTTGCTACGACTCCAGTCACCACTGCTCCTGCCAAGGGGCATACGAAGTGATGAAGTGATAATAGATTGAAAAGACCAATATTATCATTTTTTCCCAGCAGAGAGAGAGCAATTATTTTCAACCTCGTTCCATCAATAGCAAGATTTATTGCACCCTTGCATATAACTAGCTATTCTTCTAAAATGCATGTTTTTACCTCTCATTATAGCATGTTTCAGGATGTACCTCAATTAAGAAAAGTACCACGCACAAGTTTGCAACAATATATATGACCACTGCTACCAAGTTTTAGTAAAAGCAAGATTATTGATTCAGGCCGCTATCACAAAGGCTGTTTTCCAGTTCCTCAGAGTAACCATAGAGCCTTGTTTCTACATATTTATAAGGCAGTAGGAGGATAGCATGTAAAGGAAGGAGTTCTGAAGGTTCCGGTCAATTACTCCCTGAGAGCACCCGCCACCAGTCTGTAAAGTGTGTTTGCTGGGAAAAGTCACTAAGATGAATCAGCCTGACATATCCTTTACCTGTGAGGGCATTGTTTTCTGGCACTCTATCCGTCCAATTGCAAATCCAAGGCTTGCAGGGCGCCATAGCAAACCCGCCTGAACACGGGAGAACTCCACACAGGCAGTGACCTGAGTCGGATTCGGACCCAGGACCCTTGTGCTGTGAAACAACAACCCTAACTGCTGAGCCATCGTGCCGTCCCACGATTTGAAACTTAAAATATTATTAGTGTATCAGTTTTATTCCTATTCTACCAAGTAAATAAACGTATGTTTATTGTTTGAGCCAGGATGACAAATATCTTCATCATCATTATAATCACCCCTGTACTTATTGTTGTCATGAAAGGGTACCACAAGTGAAGATGTATCCCTTTCATTCACATATCCCTTCTGCACACATCTGGTGCTACTGAAATAGCAGGCATGTACCTGTAGTAGACCCTGAACTGTGACTGTACCTGTGCTCTGCTTTTTCCCAGAACCAGATAAGTATCTCATGTAGAAAATATGCAAAGAGACATATTAGATGCATTACGTTCATTCATGCAGATAAGCAGATTGACAGAATGAGAGACGGCTATTCAGTCTATTAACTATACAGTCGATTAACAATCTCATTTAGTGTACTGGCATTGACAAGTGACCTAGCACTTGTTTATATGGATTCCGTTATACCATTATTCTCTTCCTTGCCATTAAGTTGAATGTATTTTCTCTTACTTTTGGTGACCACGCCCTCCAGCCTGATGATGTTGGGATGATCAAACTGCCCCATGATGCTCGCCTCCCGCAAGAAGTCCCGCCTCTGCCGCTCCACGTAGCCGCCTTTCAAAGTCTTTATGGCCACAGGGATCTCTTTCTTCCCTGGGGTGCGAAGTCGCCCACTGCACACCTCCCCAAATTCACCTGTGACATACATACAACCCTTTCACAGTTTAATATAGAACTTGGCGGGGTGGAGGTCGCAAAACAGGCCTTCGCTAATTTACGTGTCATTTACACCCCCCAGCCCTCAACATATACACTATATGTAGTGTAGAATAGGTTATTTCATTCATATACATTTTTATTTCCCGATTATTTTGAAAAAAATTACAGTAAGGGAAATATGTTTTGTATAATAGGAAGCATGTTCACACAAAATCCACCGGATGGCAGTCATGGAGTGCTGAGAACAGGCTTTAGAAATATTAAGCACAAGAAAAAATCTTTTTGATTTACCGATTGAAAGAATACATTTTTAGCAGCTATCCCTTGATACCCTCAAAACTTATCAAACTGTTTAATATCTCTCAATTTAGCAGCAATAAATTACTTTTAAGATCACACACCACAATATAATTAAAAGATTATATATAATTCAGATTTCTATGAAACAAATAAACCAAATGCATAATACAATACAAGATTTCCAAAACAATGAACAATAAAACCAATTAACACCTTATAGTTACCCACTATAGTATGAATTACATATAGTACAGTTTTATCAGAATTGCACGAAAGCGATAAAAACTTTTTAAATCTAGTGAAACAAAGACAAGATTACCGCAACACATCTGCCTGCAGCAGGTGAGAACCCACCTGCACCAATCACTCTTTCAATGCGAATCCGTGATGGGTCGATCTCTTTGGCAAATTCATGGACTGCTTGTGTGGGGTCTTCATAGGTGTCTGGGTCAATATATGTCTTTATTCCTGGGAAAGGAACTAGATAAGAGATAAATGAGGGTAGTCACTTCCTGTTTGAACCTGATGTCCTGAATGGCAGCATTATTGAGCACGGGCAGAAAAACATAATCTTGAGCTGTACACCTCGGATTGCATAAGAGCTTTATATTCTTCCTATTGTTAAAACTGCAATCAATTCTCATGCATAGCAAATAGACCAGTAACTTGAAGATAGACTCAACCTCCAAAAGCCCTCCACTTTTGGGAGTAATTGAAATCAGAGGGTTAGAAATACATCAATACATAATGGGACTGCGCGAGCGGGAAAGTGTAGAGTCAGTGCGTCCTTCCTTTCCCCATTTCTCGTGAACTCGCTGAGGCCAGCTCTGAAAACCAGACTGTGTCTCTCAGAGATTTGAGGGGATTCAAGGCCTTGCAGTAAACAGAGAGCGAGAGAGAGAGAGAGAGAGAGAGAGAGAGAGAGAGAGAGAGAGAGAGTGAGCGAGAGAGAGAGAGAGAGAGAGAGAGTGCCTGGCGCCACCAGCTGAATGGGTAATGAGGGATAGCTGGGCCTGCCAATAAAGAAGAAGAGCCCTGATACTGCTGTTATGCTTCCAAACAATGTTGTTTATTTGCACATAAAAGAACAGCGTTTCCATTCCCTCTGGGACTCCACACACAGACAAAGACGCTGCATCTGCCGCAGCCAGGTTCAGGCATGCACATATACCATGGCCAGAGAGACAGCCAAGGCAGCTGCACGACCTGGGCAGTCATGCCACCCTTCGGGAGCTTATTTGTAATCTCTGTGCCCCCACAGCCGACACTCACTTCCTGTTTCAACACATCCCCGTTTCATCAATCTTTCATCACAGGATTAAAATATATTTTATGGAGGTGGCCAGGGAGAGACACAGCAGAGGGAAAGGCCCCACGGTTTATAAATGGTGCCCACAAATAAAGAGCACTGCCGCTATTCAGCCCAAACGGTAAGCTGTAGTGTGGAGAAGGCTTTAGAGGAATCCCTACCGAGGACATTAGGGACCCTGTGGAATGGACCAAAATGGTTTGCGGTCAAGTTGTTTGTGAACTGCAATTTAACATTCAGCGTAGAGTTTGTGGGGGGTTTTTTTCAGTCGTGTGAAACTATAGATAAAAGGGAGAGAAGCTTTCCAGATACTGCAGACACACCTGTTGAGTGAGAGGATAGTAAGCACATCCATTTGTGCCTGCTTGTGAGTGTTTGAGTTATACAATAAATTGGTAAGATAGTATTTAACTAGTAGTAGTAGTAGTAGTACTTTTTGAGATGCCTCTCTGGTGTTCCAACTGTATGCAGATGTTTCAAATGAATGTTAAAAGCTTTAAAAAGTCAAAGGATCAGGTTCCCTCACAAGAAACAGTTGAAACAAATTTTCTTACCGTGCCCATTCTGATAGTGCGCCCTCCTCTTTTCATCTGACTTCATCTTTGCTTTGATGTACCACTGACACCTAACACCGGAGTGAAAGTGAAAAAGAGACCAAAGATGTAAATTGCCCACTTTCATTCTCTGAAAGAGGGACCATAACACAGATACAAATAAGTGTTCCACAAGATTGCCTTTTTTCCAGTTCACATATTTCATCTTTACATCTAACTGCTCTGGAGCAAAAGGTCGGCGATTACCAATGAGACAAATCCTTTAACAGAATTCACTTCATTGTTCAATTCTTCAAATTGAGACAAGGACGAGCAGTAAAGCCCATTTTGGCCTCCAACTCCGTACTCAACATCCATTTAACAGCTTATAAAAATTGGACATTACATCTCCTCAAAATAAGTGGAAAAATGTCCTTCAGGTGACGCAAGGGGTTCAGTAGCAGCTTTCCGTCTGACCCCCTTGGTGTTCACATCTCGAAACATCCCGTAAAGCGGTGAGGCAAGTGAGGCTGAGCAGCAGAAAAGATATTAAAGCCCAGGGCCAGGAGAAGCGGAAAACGGCTGTAATAACGTGTTCCAGGGACATAAAGAGGAAATGACGATGACCATTCGTTCATATCACACCTAACTTGCCTTCTGCGTCGTAAATATTTACAGCGGTCTCCCGTCCTACTCACGGTTCCCTCCTGTCGGGTCTCAGCCTTTATATTGCACTTTTCATAGAAACGGTCCTTGCCTATGGCATGTGAGTACCCCTCAGCGTCACAGTGAACCTGATTAACTTTGAACAAGGCCTTATACTTTATTCACTGATGTCCTACGTATTCAACCCTGCAGAAACTCCTAACTGCATCGGCAAGAAGCTGCAATAGTTCATGGTTTCATAAATGATTACACCATTACTTAATGCCATTTCAGAAATTAAATCTCTCTAAACAGACAATGGGTAGATATGTATATACATATCGATAAAGGCAAAGTGATATACAGTAAATTGCGTACTTCGTTATAAAAAGGAAAGAATTCCACAAAAGGGCAATTTGCATTAAGTTGAAAAGAAATACACCAGATTGTGCCAACTTCATTCTTTTCTTACAACCTTACGGTTGCTTCAGAACTCAACTTCCCGCATAAGTCCCTTGCCGCAGAGAAACATTAACATGTATCAATTCGCACTTTAGATTTCGCACTTCAAGTCGTTTTTCTGTCAGATTATTTCTAACACGTCTACAGTCAGCCAGATGGAGGTTGCTATTCATAGCCCACAGACTGATTTAAATTAATTCATTACATTTCTTTTGAAAAAAATATTACTTTAGCCCGGTGGTTTTAACAAAACAACTTAATAAATATTTTCCTTTGCAAAAATCAAAATACAAAGAGCAGGTTTCGAAAGTGCTCGAGGTTGTGATCTAAAAAGTTACATTGGCACAATGTCAAAAAAAATAAGCAGTAAGAGCGATATCAATGGCATTTGGAGTGTGGGCATCACGGCCCAAGAGAGTCTTAAAAAAAGGACGCCGCTGCTCACAAAGGGCACAGCAGTAATGAGATACTGTTGCAAGAAACACTGAGTATTATTCAGCCCTGGGTTCATGTTGTGTCACCTCATTGGAAAACCTGTCTAAGAGAGGGGTTCAGTAACAATGCGAAAGGTAAACGGTCTGGCTGCTCTTTCCTCATGCAAGTTACAGGGTCCTTTCCATCTCAAAAATGGCCATGCAGTTTTTCAAGAAAAAATTTGGTTCAAGAGACATCAAAGCAGAGTGCAGTTCCTTTAAAGTTTTTTTTTTTTCTACTTGCAGCCCCCCTAGGGAGCCCCTGCACTTCTGTGTGCCACTCAGTGGCTGCTTCAATTCAATCAATGTGGTAGCCCTCATGTGCACAGGGGACTGTGGCATGCTGGGGCGTGTCTGGAAGTGGCTGTGGGCAGGGACACCAGGGGTGTTTTCGCCTTTTATTGGGGATAATTTTAAATAGTCCAAACAAGTACAAACAAAAAACCTCCCTTTTGGGGAAAACTATAATAAAATAAAATAAATTAAAAAGCCTATCCCCAGCTTGCCTGTCCAACAGCACAGCTCAGCTGGGCATTTTTCCCAGGGCTAGGGGTGTGTGGCCCCCAGGGAAATCCTGCAGACTCATGACAAACTGGACGGACGCAATAGATGATAAGTGTATTGAGACTGCATAGGTGGGTGAGTGCGTGAGTGGGTGAGTGCGTGAGTGGATGAGACGTGAGTGGGTGAGTGAGATAATATAAGGGAATTCATTTTCAAAAGACTGTAAAGCTATGTGCATATTTCTCTGGGTACCGGTGGGTTTTTCCTGCATTAAACACTTGGCCAGGGTTGATGGAAGAGTGGTAAGCAGACTCAGCTGTAAAGCCCTTTGTGTTTTGACGTAGATTAAAAGCCAAAACATCAAACACACAAATAAAATGAAAATGAATCTAAAAATTCATTTAAAAAAAGAAAAGAAAAACACATGACAAATTACAAAATGTATTTGTTCTTCTTTTTCCAGCTCACTCCGTGAACCTGCAGATTTAAAGTCATTCCCTAGCAGTTATCACCCGTCTGCCATTTTTGGCGTGGAAACAGACGGCTGCAATGTGCAGCAGGAAGACGCTGCCCATTGCCACAACCAAGGAAGGCCATGCTGATTAGGGAATAATAGAGAGCTGCACCGGACACTGCAGGGAGTCCATATTATGGAACATCCCTGAATACAGTCATCATTCGGATCCTTTCATTTCAGAATTGTGGCTTTCTTTGGGTGCATATACCAAACATTTGTTTTTAACGTTTTTATTATTAACAGCGGTTGGCTGAAATACAAACATAAACCATCACCGGTTATTTCCACTTAAGATCCCAGAATTCTGAGCAGTTATGCCAAATAAGAAAATCTGGTGGCCATGACAGTTCTACTATTCTCAACTCTGCGCCACTGCAGCACCACAAGACTGTGAAGACTGACGGTTAAGATTTCTATTTTAGAAAACCATGGTTATTATAACAACTCAACGTTCCCTTTTCAAATACGAAATATAAACTAATGACTAATGGGTAAGTATACCCAATCTTTCATGAGGACAGCTTTATGGCTCTACTCACACTATGTGTAAACCCAGATATTCTCTCTCATGCTTATTGGGCGGTGTTCACATGAACGGCCCCTCCTCCCACAGAGCGCTCCTCAGAATGCCATCCCAAGTAGCTCAGCCGTGTGTTGAAAGAAAAGAGACAGAACTGTCATGGCTGCTGCAATTTAATTATTGCAGTGACACGGCAATAAGAGCTCTCATGTCATTTAGCATGTCTGCTCAAAATTGTTGGGTTGTTAGGGGGAAATAACCCATTTGTGATGGGTCATATTTTGTTCATGAAAGGGAACTGATAGTGATTGTTCACTGATGGGGGTCACAAAGTTCATTTAGCTATTAGTCACATAAACCACAGTCGGACATTGCCGTTTGACAGTCCATACATTTCTGTCATTTATGTCATACACCAGGAAGGACCACATCGGCAATAGCATAATCCAATGAACACTCAATTTTTAAGAGAAGGAGATTGTGTTAAAGAACACTGCTTGATGAAGGATACCTATAGCAATGCAAAGACTTACAGTCGTAGATGCATCACTGTTGGTTAATATCTGCAACCTTCATCAAACCGTCCTCAAAGCATCATGTCAACCACAAAGCCAAGAACTAATGAGCCAAGAAAAAAGGACAACAAATACATCAATAGTGTGTCATTGATCAAGAGAAAAATTGCAATAAATCACAACTGGTGACTAAGCAGTCCGAAACAGTTGGTAAGGCATGACAGAGGGTTTATTTTAACTCAGTGGGGAATTAACCTAAGAGTTATAAGCGCTGTGAATTCTCTGCCATTAAGCCTTACAGATGCACAGAACAAAGCACCTGCTTCAGTCCCCATGAAAATAAAGCACCACTTATACCAGTGGCGAAGGGCACTTTTGTCCAAATATACATTAAATTCCCATTATTTTCTTTAATGGCAAGTATATGTATGGAATTTTTATTAATCAGAAATAGATAATCATATCTTATGTATCCTAATCTTCTGTATCCTGAGAGCAGGTGCTGGGAAAGATTTAGGATTTAAAAACCCTTTTACCCTCTTCACAATTTTACTCTCAATTGAGCACCGGAAGTTGTCTAAAAAGTAAACTGACTCAAATTGTATCGCAATTTCAGAGCTGTCCATGGTTCTGAATATCTGTTCCCTGACACGTTGGAGCTGTCTAGTTGGTCGAATAGGAAAAACACAGTCGTTTCTCTTTAAAGAATTTTGAACTGACCACTGACAAAAAGTACTTTAACAATCTTATTATTTTCATTTTGAGTTTGAACGTGTCTAAAAAAAACCAAATGGATTTAATAACCGTTCAACCAATTATTTTTGTCTGCTCTTTTGAAGCATGTGTCATGCTCTTTTATTATAGAATTAAAAAAAGACATTTGGAAAACCTTTAACACCCTTTTTTAAGAAAAAGTGATCTGCTTTTGTTTGAATATTATCTCAAACAACACCTTGTAAAACACGCTCTCTGTTGACATTGACATAATCAAACAACTGGGCTTCTTTATGACGGTGAAGATTTCTAACGAGCCATCTTGCATGTTCTGGTCTACTGCCAGACCAAACATAATTAAAGATTCACACCTAAACGTGTGGAAACTATGTGCAATAATTCTGCTAACATCCAGTTTAGCTAGCTATATTTTTGAATATGAAATTCTGTTCAAAGGGAATCGTAAATACACCTTTTCGATGGGGCGGGAATGGGATGAATACAGTACAGACAAGAAGATGTTTCCATTTATCACTATTTTTATCATTACTGTACGATTTCACATACAAGTACTCACGTCAACATATACATGTATATCATATGATACTCAATGAAATGAAAACAAGATTTTTTTAAAATCCTGTCTCACAGAAAAAACAAAGTTAAACAGATTCCCCCAAAATCAATTTTTAATTAATACAATGTCTTGCCAAGATAAAGTACAATGACTTAGAAAGGCATTTTTAAAATCAAATGCAGCATTTGCAAGTTTATCTCCATTTATCAAATACGCTTTGAGATCTATTTTGTCTTTTTTACAGCCATAGGTTTTCCCTCTCTAGTAAAGTTGTCTTGTGGTTTAAAGTGTCTGTTCTGGCAGATCATGGTCATGGCTTAAATCCCCAGCCAGGTCATCCTCAAAGGTGCACTTTGCATCTCAGCTTGGTCATAAGCATTAACAAGACGGATGGTGGAAATGGCCCGGTGATGGATTGCGGTTCTGTCCATGGGGTATGCTTTGTTTATTGCCACAGGAAGAGGTCTGACTGCACCAACTGTCAAGGCTCTCAACAGAACTGAACCTGCGAGGAAGTCTCTCTTACCGTCCGGTAATGAGGAAGAAGAGGGTGAGGATCACAAGTAGGGTGAACCCGCCCACAGCGGCAGTGACGATGACCAGCACCTGACCCCGATCTACTTCCATGTCGGAGGCTGAGGGGACAGAGGGAAGAAAGCAATCCGGTAGTCAAACTTTCACTGGAGCCACCGCTCACATCACATTAGAGTATGTTCAACGAAAACACCGGACACAGAGCAAGACACCACTGCTGCAGAAGCTGTGAAACACCGAAACACTTTAATATAACACTTTAATATAAAGTTGTGCATGTCACATCAAAAAACACAACAGGTCTCTCATTCGATTAGGGCAATGATCATACGCTTTGTCACATATAATCTTAAGTAAAAAAAAAAAAAAGCTAAATCTTATATAGAAAATCTAAGTTAAAATTGATACCTTTAGCTCTTTAGATATCATGTGAATGGTTCTGTACTATTGAATTGGTTTAACTCTAAATTGTAAATTGTAAATTATCCATGATTGTAAGTCTAGGTCTACTTCATCACTGATAATTGTTTCCAGTGTTTCTATCCTCCTCATGTTCATTGATAATGAGTATAAGTTTGGAACAACAATGTGGACAGGCACTATAAGAACAGGCACGTTCCTGCCATTCTTATTACAACGCAGAGACTCAACAGCTGATTACTTCAATCAATCAATAATTCATAAAAAAAATAAAAATAAATAAT